>CAIGRF010066540.1:0-16156 GCA_903798235.1 Fraxinus ornus
TTATACTTAGCGGAGAAAACATCAGTTCCAGTTAATTCAAATACCAAACTTACTGAGGAACACAAAGTTCTTCAAGAACCCACATGAGATAGACGATTCCACAAAGTCAGGGTTAGAGAATTGAGGAGGGCTTTGATATTGCAGTCAAGGAATTAGTGCATGAGCGCGAAATCTAGGAGGGCTGTCAGATTGTAGTCGGGAGTTGGTGCAAGGGCACGTAATCCAGGAGGGCAGTCAGAATCTCAATCAGGAATTGTTGTGAGGCATGCAATCCATGAGGACTATATTAACTTCATGTAGGAGGTCAAAAAGTTTTTGTCATCGTCTTGTCTGGCGGACTGACTGTAAGTTCGATCATTTATAGTAAATTTTGACTGACAAAGCGTCCATGAGTTTTTACCCAGTTGGGGTTTCTCTAGGAACATTCTGCATGTTATTTACTATTTTCATATTATGCAATATTCAAACATAAGGTAATTGGACTATATGCTTAACCATCTGAAAATAATTAATTAGTGACTTGTTGCTAATTAATTGCAATTTTTGATTTTCGCATTTACATCTATTCACCCCCTCTAAGTGTAGTTTGGGTCGAATTTATCAGAGTTTTATTTCGATTCCTGACCTTTATTTAATTCTAGATGAGTTAGTCATTGTCTGTGCCTCCATTTTTAGACGGAAGCAACTATGCTTATTGGAAAGTTCGAATGAGAGCCTTCCTTAAAACATTGGATGAGTGTATTTGGGTTATCTTTCAAAATGGGTGGACTGCACTTTCAACCAGTGTTGTTGGTGTAGTTACACCCACTGATATTTCACTTTGGACTAAAGATGATTTAGCTAAGTGTAACTAGAACAGTAAGGGCATTCACGCACTGTTCATAGTTGTGTGTGCTGAAGCGTTTAGAAGAGTTTCGATGTGTGAGACTGCTAAAGAAATTTGGGACATCTTAGAAACCACACACGAGGGAACTAAAACTTTTAAAAATTCTAAACTGCAGATGTTAACCTCTAAGTTTGAAAAAATTAGAATGAAGGACGATGAAACGTTCGATGAATTCTATGCGAAGTTGAATGACATAGTAAATTCGAGTTTTAACCTAGTGAAAAGATCCCGAGTCCAAAATCGTTAGAAAAGTCCTTAAGTCCATACCTGAAAGGTTTAGACCTAAAGTCACTGCGATTGAAGAAAGTAAGGACTTAGATGTCGTTAAGATAGAAGAACTCGTAGGATCTTTTTGAATCTATGAACTCATTATATCTCAACCAACTAAGGTTAAATCAATTGCCATGAATACCGTAAGGGAAGAAGAAAGTGAGTCTACTGATGCTGAGACTGTTAAGACAGTGAACTTGTCTATTTTGTTAGAGAATTCCAAAAGACCATGAGGAATATGAGAAAACCTCAAGAGAGGAAAAATACTGATCCTAGTAAATTCCCGCGTAAGAAACATGATAAAAATTATTTTAGGACTTCCAGCAAGAAAATCCAGTCTGTTATATGCCATGAGTGCAAGGGGTTTGGTCACTATAGGAATGAATGCCTAATCTTAAGAATAATTCGGAAAAAAGAAAGGGTAAGGCATTAGTAGTGACTCTGAGTGATGAAGAGTCAGATTCGAGTGATCAAAGTAATATTTCGTCGTTGAGGATGAACAAAACTATATGGCTTTTACGTCCAGAGTCAAGATTGAATCTGATAAAGAAAGTGAGAAGACTAAGAGCGTTAGTTGCAATGA
Source organism: Fraxinus ornus (assembly GCA_903798235.1). Lineage (NCBI taxonomy): Eukaryota > Viridiplantae > Streptophyta > Magnoliopsida > Lamiales > Oleaceae > Fraxinus > Fraxinus ornus. The sequence continues at coordinate 1,740 of CAIGRF010066540.1, forward strand.
GGAGTTTGACAGTGAGAANTGAGAGTCTTAAGATTCTAACTAAAAATTAAGCCTTGAGTACAAGAGTCAAGGAACTTGAGTCAGAATATGAGAAACTCTTAGCGTTCTTCCAGGAATCTACCTCAACCTTGAGTAAGTTGAAATCCATGAATGAATCTTTAGATACTCAAGTTAGGAATCTCGCTAGTGAGCTTGAGAAGACCTCTAGGAGAGCTAATGAGCTGATAGTTGAAAAGGAAACCTTAAAAATCCAGGTTAAAAATTTTTTGAGCGATCTAGAGTATTCCAAGTCTCGACTTCTTGTTTTTTCTAGTGGTTCTAAGAAGCTAGATAACATTCTGGGAATGGGCAAGTTTGCTGGTAATAAGAAAGTCTGGGATACAATAAAAATGATCATAATATTATAAACATGTGCATAATCCTGAACCTAAGAATAAGAGATATGTAGGACAGAGACCTACTAGACAGCATAGAACCTCCCAACCTAGGAATAGACGTCTGCCATCACATACATTTGGTCCTAAGTTACCCCTACATGTTTTCATTGCGGTGAGTTATGACACATAAGGCCTAGGTGTCATCATTTCCTGGATAGAAATAGTTACCAGAGCTTAAATAGAAATAAGAATCAGGTGTTTGTTGGTCAGATTGATTTTCTTACTAATCAGGTGAGTCAATTGACCAAGTTAATGACACAAATGATCGAAAATATTCTTGTCACTAGGCAAGTTTGAATGAAGAAAAGTAATCTGAATTTTTTTTAAATAAATCACGGTACTCTTAAAGGTAAGAGTATTTGCATACCTAACTGATTATGTATTTTTTGTGCATGCTCATGCTGTATCATTGTGTGACGTTGATTTATGCATGCATCATATTTATTTTTGTTTTCTATTAGAAAACTCATGCATATTTTTTATTTTTTATTTTTATTTTGTGTGCTTAGTGTATTCATGCTTTAAATTAAAAATGAAATAAAAAATGGAAAATTGAAAAAAAAAAATGCAGGACATTGTTTTTACATCTTAATATATAATGTTTTTGATATTGTTGGTTGTGATCAAGTGTGGGTTTAATCGACGAGCTGTAACATAGTTTTCATTACTGGCTTAGGTTATTTATGAATTACTTAGTATAGGTCTCTTCATATATCATCTACACTGCACACATTTTGATATTGTTAGTGAGACTCTACCGTGTGTATGAGATTTATGATGACAGTCACACGTTAGTAAGGTAATTTTGAACATGAATTGACATTATTTATTAGTCATCAACTCAAGTTTATCCTGATGAAATTAAAAAAGGGGCTCAATATCTTATGTTCTTTTCGGAGCCTATTTGACTTGAGTAATTTAGCCTGCGGGGTTTCTCATAACCTAATGTCTATGGTCAATTGACTTGGGTTAACCGACCTAAAGCTCACTACATGGGTCATTTTAGTCGCTTGATGGAGAAGAGTTTGCACTTAAGATTTGAAAAAATAATTATGAGCTTAAAATATTTAAAGTTGTGAAAAAATTATGCTAAAAGTCAAAGGGAGAAAAGAAATTATACGTACACAATGAGCTTTAATATATAGGTTCTAATATGATTTACTTGGTTTGACTTTCATAAGTAGATGTATATCCTAATTAGCAGTGATGTTTCGCAAGTCCTTTCTCACAAAATTAAGGTTTTGAGTCCCATTTTCAGAGGATTAATGACACTTTACATGTATGAGTTACTTATACAATTTAGTCAATTATTAACTTGAGCACGTATGTGTGAAGGGTTACTATTTATTACTCATACTTATGCATGCTAACACTGCATTTTTGGGTTATTGTACGTTATTTCTTGGTCCCTTGTCATTTTGTGACAAAAAGGGGAGTAGATATAAATGATAATTTAATTTCAGTATTGCTAGATTAAGTTTGATGTTTTGTAGTTTTAATGTTTTGAATTGGTATGTTGGGTTGTATTAATATTACATCTTGTTTTAGCTTATGGTATGGAACTGAAATAATGTGTTATGTGTTAAAACTATTTTGATTAACTGCTTAAATTGCTTTTACACTTATTACAGTTTCACATACATTTTACACTGGGTATTTGAGTTGTTTGTTTCAAGAAACGGGTTTTGATAAAGGAAAAACAAAATTCAATCAAGATAGTTAATTTGTGTCAGTCATTGAGTCAGTAATTTTTGTACTACTACCTTGACTTTAGATTGTAATTTTGTCACAGAATGCCAAATGGAGAGCTTATTAGGTATATGATGTAATTGACAAGTCTGTGAGCAAAAAAAGAAACTAAAATTAATATGTTGTAAAAGTCTAGGAGTTAGTTGCAAATAGTGGAATTTGTGTTATATTAGGTTTAAGGTTCGAGAATGGAAAAGAAGGAAAAATAGTGTTCGAAATCTCGCTAGATTGTTGCCAAGACTTGGCTCAAGCGTCAGAAACAGAAACTGCGTGGCTAGCTTGTCACTGACCTCGTTTTGAGCGACATAATGTCGCTCAAGTCGCTGAACTTTTGCTCGAGCGACAAGGTTAGGCGGAAATTTTTTAATCACAATTTCAAGGCTTTTTATCTGGCCCATTCAACCATACCCTATCATACAAATATCAGAACACTACAGAACTAAAATTCGAAGGTTGAAACATAGAGAGAACTTGAGAGCTTCATCTTTTTCATCTTCCAATTCATTGAGAGACTTCAACCTTCATTATTTGATTATACTTTGCAAAGAAAACATTAGTTCTAGTTAATTCAAATACCAAGCTTACTGAGGAACACGGAGTTCTTCAAGAATCCAAAGGAAATAGACGAATCCACAAAGTCAGGGGTTAGAGAATCGAGGAGGGGGTTTGATATTGCAATCAAGGAATTTGTGCAAGAGTGCGCAATCCAGGAGGGCGTTGATTACAGTTAGGAGTTGGTGTAGGGGCACGCAATCCAGGAGGGCTGTTAGAATCTCAGTCAGGAGTTGTTGCGAGGCACGCAATCCAGGTTAACTTCAGTCAGGGGTTCAGAAAGTTTGTGTCATCGTCTTGTCGGCGGATTGTAAGTTCGACTGTTTATAGTGGATTTTGACTGGCAAATCGCCCTGAGTTTTTACCAAATTGGGGTTTCTCCGTGAACATTCCGCGTCTTATTTACTGTTTTCATAATATGCGGTATTCAAACATAGGGTAATTGGACTGTATGCTTAACTATCTAGAGATTATTAATTAGTAACTTGTTGCAGATTAATTACAATTTTTAATTTTCTCATTTACACTTATTCACCACCTCTAGGTGTAGTTTGTGTCGAATTTCATATTTTCAGACTCAATCATCTATTTAACTGTCAATGTACTACTATAGTTCATCTTCCATCTTGGATGCATAACTTTAAAGCTTCATCTATAGATGGAATGGGATGACATACTTCTGGATCATAGACTCGTGCCCACAGACGGTGTGTAAAATTACAAGGCTTCATTTGAAGTTTTAAGACTCTCCCGCCATAGCATTTGTCTAATGGTGGTTTTAAACATTTGCTTCTCCTATTTTTTTTCTGCATATTCCTTCTCAGAGAGTTAGAAGAAAGCATACACAGATATTGAATAGAAGCTAAGGTTTAAACATTGGAAGATTTCATTTTTCTATTTTATTTTATTTATTTATTTTTGTGTATTGTATTGGTCCTCCAATCTCGGCCGCATCCATTCTCATCTCCGCCGTCCAAAAGAAGCACCCCCGTGGCGGCGCGTTGATTTCCTCCTACTCGTTCACGGCCTGCCTCCAGCTCGTATACGGTAGCTCCAAAGGATTTTCCGACGCCATTCTCTTGCTCTCTCTCCGAGCTAAAGTCCTCGTAAGTTCAAAATCAAATCGGTTATATTTTTCGATTTGTACAGGTTTTTGTGTTGTTGTACTCTTTGTTTCTTTTTTGACACCTCGTTCTTCCATTGAAGTCCTCACGAGTTGAAAATCTAATTTAACGTCTCTGTTTGATTAATTCAGAAGCTTGATTAGCTTCAAAGTCCTCGTAGATACAAAGTAATCAACTCCATATGTGGTGTAGTTTCCGCATTAAATGCAGTTATTGTTATTTGATTTAATTTCCACCAAAGTCCTTGTAAGTTCAACAACTAATGAATCCTGTTCTCTGTTTGATTTATAGCTGTTTTTTATTTATCTTGATTCAGAATTCAGTGCTTTGTATTCGATTTTATTAGCTGCAAACTTCTCCGGAGCTCGAAATGAAAAAAATGTACTACATTAAATTGATCAAAGCATCTCTTTGAATATATTAGCTGGAAAGTCCATGCAGATACAAAATTTTTGACCTTCTCGGTGTATTTTGTAGTTTGCGCGTTCTGTACATTTATTATCAGGTCTTTTGTTTGATTTTATCAGCTTCCAGAAACTCTCAAGTTGAAAATCAAACCTATCAACGTCATCTATCAGTAGTACATTTTTTCCCCCGATTCTTTACCTTGTAATTCTGCCTTTTTACATTTATTTCTCTTTTCTGTTATATGATCCATTGCACGAAATTTATCAGCAGAGTTAAAGTATGTAATAAGAAAATCTAGATATTCTGTGTAATTTCTTTTACTCCATGCTCATAATACCATAACTTAGCTATATACATTATTGAAATGATAATTGACAAGACCGTTATTGTGAGAATGAGGTATAGAAAATTTGTTTTAAATTTCAGTTCCATATATAAAATAAGTTATTGCTTGGTCAAGTAAATGCGATGTATGTGATTCTACTCACATGTCTGGTTATTGTGTTCTGCATGGAATGTGTACAACTTTATCTGTTGCCCATGGAACCATTAGTTCCGTTCTTATAATATTTATAGCAAGACCAAGATTAAAGTGACTTTCTGTGAATATATACTGCGGTGAATGATTGCTTTTCAGCACTTCTAATAATTTCTTTTGGTGAATCAATTCTGATGATATGTTATTCTCTTATCTATGAGATTTTTCACAAGTATCATTGGGATTTTGCGAATTTTCATCGACAATGTAACAAATTTAGTGGTTCTGTCAATGGTACAGGAGTAGCATTATATCTCAAAGCTTCAATTCTCATGACCTCAAGTGTCATGTGTATCTGGATTTCCTTCTGGGGGAGCAGAGCAGCTTTTGTTAGCTACACAGATGGAGTAGGCCAGGCAAGCAGCTAAACAATTTCAAACTCCTACTAACTTTTTCCTGTTATGGAGCTTTTCCTATGACTTATTGTCTTATAAAGAAGTTTTTCACTTTTAAAATAATACTCCAAAGAGCAGGTTACTTGCAGTGGCATTAGAGTCTGGACAGTCATGCTCATGCTTATGAACTTTATCAAGCTGAAATTCTTGATTGACCTATTTGTGCAATCAAATGAGTTTAACTCAATGGTTTTAGTTGCTACAATATAATTAAGTTCATCAGGATTTATGTTGGTGAATTTTTATGCATGTTTGCAGATCCAGAAATTTACACTCCGGTTTTTGACCAACTTTGAAGCCAAACAGTTCATGAATGTTCTTAAGGTGCACTCATTAGTATCTATAATTTTGTTGCATATTAACTTATTTCCATTACGTTACATAAAATATATTTCATTTTCTTAATATTTTATTTTATCAGTTACTCAGGAAATCTTGGATAGTGCAAAGATTTCAAGTGCTTCCATGTGAGTCTGACCTATCTTATCAAGCTGAGTCGGTACATTGAATTGGACCTGCATACAGGTACGCAAAGTGATAAACTGTTGCTTGCTTTCTTTCCGTTCCTTGCAACGAACAGAAATAAATGAAGACTCAAAATCTCGCGGCAAAGAGCGTGGGGGTTTAACTTCTCAAACAACCAGGATATAAGTGTAACTGTAATGTTTACAAACAAAGGAAAGAAACAATTAATAAGTGAAGAATCAAAATGAATTTTAACAATAATATTCAATGGTGGTTGAGGGGCGGGGCCCGAGGAGAACTGGAAGCATACAACTTCTGCAGACGCCAGTACACATCAGATGCCACCAATTGATTCAAATCCACTGGAAAGTTCACGAAATGTGGCAGATGAAGAGAAAATTCCAGCATTTCCTTCCAGTTTCACATCATTATTGATGAACTATTGCCTTGCAGACAGTGAAAGTAGTTTTTCTCTACTATATCATTTGATGTTATTTTCTAACTTCGAATCTTCTAGTTACTCACTTGGTTAGTCAAATTATCTACCTGCAGAAACACCAGCAGCGACCGAGGAAGTTGATCTTAAAACCCAAATAATGGTACTTAAATCTTGTTTTCATGCTACAGATTTTTGTCCTCTAAACCTCCCCACCACTCAAATATGAGATTTAAGATAATGAATATGCTCTGCTTCAGTTAATATTGCAATTTGATTTTCTTGCGGCAATATCTCGAAGGTTCTTCTTTCGAAGGTATGTTTTAACACAATAAACTGTTAATGATCGGTAGAACCTGTTTGTTGGTATATTTTCAAAACATGGAGGAATCTTTGCTCAAGTAAATTTATAGTTTCAACGTGTTAGAATTGCTGAATGCGAAAAAGATAATAATCAGAATCTGACATACTAATTGGATTTCTGAATATTAGCAGATATAGTGGCTACGGTGGAGAATGTCATCGCTCTAAACATCTAAGAATATGGAGGCAGAGCTTAATCGATTGTGATGTACATGTTCATTGTCTTTCTAACGTACCCATAAGTTCGCTTACTAATCCTTTCTGTTGTTATATTACGGTTCAATGAAATTGGGAAAAGAAAAGTGAAGAAGCTATTCTGCAATTCCTTGTGTCAGAGGCTTGGTTTTTTATGTGACTGCTACACGGATTGCATTTTCCATGACTTTTCCAGTGCATATATATTCTCTCTTTGTATGAAAGGATTCAAATTAGTGCGCATGGCTATAGGCTTACCCTTTGAATACAAGTACTCAAAACTCAAATTCAATGATTAAAATTTTTCTGGTCAATAATATTGAACTAAACAAATATTGAAAGTTCTAGCACATAATATTTCATAAGCTACTGACTGAAAGGCACAAAAAAATTGTATCACTTCATCTAATTCTGCCTCACCACAATGCCTAAATATATATAGGCAATAGGTGCAAAACTCTATATAGACCTAGCAATACTCTGTGTGGGCATCAAAGCTCTTAATTTCCATTTGCAATCCCATATATAGTTGAGAACCTCTGCACAAAGAGATCAAACTCCTCATCCCGACTCATCATACTTATTCTCACGTACTTTTGATCACTCCCAAAGCGCTTTCCACTTCTCGTAAGAATCTTGTGCCCTCTAAATAGCTTCTCACAATCGACATCTTCTTTGCATTTCATCCATGCAAAGGCTGTTAAAAAATCACAAAACAAATGTCAAAAAATATTTTAAACCTAACATCAGCTTGTTGGTTCAGCCACATGTCAATACTCATAAACATATTCGAAACCACTAATAGTGGCAAGTCCCACCTCGTGTATTACAAGTATCGACACGTGGCTGAACTCTAATTGTCCAGATTTTAATAAATAGGTTACACAAGTAATTACCGGGATGTGCCTTAGTGAAGTCTCCAGTGAAATTGCAATACTGCAGGGGAAACTTGGGTAGAGTAAAGAGTCCATTGCGCTTAGCAATTTCCCTCAACTTCCTCCACCTTTCAGTCAAGTGGTGCTGGCCATAATCAAAAAAGTTATCCAATTCAGGGGTCCGAACTGATTGGCTGCAGCTATCAGAAATCACTTCCAGGATCTTGGCTGCTCTTTGTTGTGATTCTTTGGACACTCCAATTGTGTTAATCTCAATAAACTTCACCATTTTCCTTGCCACATCTACGTCCTTAACCAGTGCCCATCTGAAACAAGAGCCAAGAATCAACAAAATATATTAATAAAAAATTAATGCATATGCATGTAACCACTGGGGTTGGTCACCTTTGGTTCAATCTGCTTAGCGCAAGAACGTGATTCAAAATACTCAAGAGCATGCTTATCTAAACATGTTTGATAAAAGTGAATGCATTTGTATCTTACAAATAGGGGTGAGCTTCATTTGGTTCGATCTGCTTCTACAAGAACATGATCGAATAGGTTGGAGTACGTTGGCAAGTCCCAAAAAATGTAAGTTACTTAAAAGTAAGTTTTTTTTGCCTAATTTGTTTGAGGTTCTTTAGAATCTTACCCTATTCTTGATCCTGCGTGTCCAGTGCATTTAGAAACTGTGAATAGCATAATGTCATAATCTGCTGGACCAGTAATTGGAGTGTATTGTGGCCAGTAGTAAGCAAGGTCATGAACTAGCGTCCCTTGAGCTCTATTCACAACAGGTTCTCTTATAACCCCATCAGGGTTATTTGGGGAAGTTACCATTTCTATGTAGGGCCCATCTTTATCAAAATTGTGAGCATCACCTGCCCATTTGTAGAGTCCAGACCTTACAAAATCTGTCACTTCTGGATATGACTGCAAAAAAATTACAACTGAATTAGCATCGACCAGAACATGCCTGCAATTTTATAGTCGGTAAAGTTTACAAATGTGTGTCAGTGATCACTGACAGTGGTAATTTAATAGCACTTTCATGTTATTTTATTAGTCTTTGCACATGTCAATGTTGCCATGTTTGTCATGTCAGGATATCTTAAACATTCAACCAACAAAAGCCTCAGCAAGGGACAAGGTTTGTCTTGACATAGTAGAAACTTCATTTTATGTCTGATTTAGTTGACTTTAATTAAATATTCAGAAATTTAAAAGTCAAACTAATCATAAAGCAATAACTTGAGTTTAATCGCTATCAATTTATGCAAATTCTACCATATCATTAACAGTTTTAAGGTTTTGGACGAGATAACACGTACGGAGTAGTAAGGAGTAGCCGATACAACATTGATAGGCTTTGGCTCATTTAGAGGATCAGAAAGGGCATATAATACAGCCTGAATGAGCTGACTTGATCCAGTTCCAACTACAATATGATAACCCTCTACTGTTGCATTGCCTACCACATTGTGCAATTTCTTTATCTCTTCCTCAAGTTTTGGCTCCAAAAACCAGCACAAGTTTTTCGGGTTGGAGAAATAGCTTAGAGATTGATATCCTGTGAACGTAACTGTGCACGCGTTTCCCAGTTTTCTCCAGTAGGATTCAAACATTGTAGGATCACCGCTGTAGAAAAAAATAAATAAAATTGCATCAGCCCCATTAAATAAAACATTCTTATTCATAAAGGGTCGACCACATAAATCATTTTTCACCGCTATGATCTGTTATATGGAAGATCCAAATTAGAAGTTGATTATCTTGTATAGGATAATCTTAATGACTACCATGAAGTTCATTATATAACCAATAAACAAAACAATGCCATATTAAACACATTGGTGAAACGCTGAAATATCATCAAGAAAGTGCCAAAAACACGCGCAAACACACACACATTGGTGAAAGACTTACTGATCTAGATTGATAATGGCGTCGACCGGTAGGTTCAGCCTGAAGTTATCCTCTGTGGCTTCAGGCACAACACCAGAAGAACTCTTCGAGCCATTGGTTACAATGGCCTGATCTGAGCCGCACATGTTTGTCTCAATTCTTAGTCTTTTAGGGTTACTGAAAGAACGCCTCCAATAGTATATAACTGAACTCACACACCATATTTTCTCTGCCTGTGCTTCTTTATTTATAGGACAGCAATGGTTAAATATAGAAATCTGTAATTATTTTAATTTGGGTTTCTTTCAATAAATATGGTTATAACAGATTTTTATTTTTCCCAGATTATTAATTGACAAAGTTCCCAAAAAGGGCGGGAGCGTCAATTACACTCGTATAATTAAGAGGAATAAAAGATCTGATAAAATAAGGATAAATTTTATGTAAGAGAAAAATCTTATCTTTAATAGAAAGAATTTTTCAAATTGTCTGATCCAAATAAATGCAAACAGATGGCATATTTATGAAACTAATTTTACATTTTTTATTTTTATTTATTTATTTTTATTGCATACATATTCTTGTAAGGCATAGAAAACATGCCCTATCAATTAGGCCATGTGATCGATGATCCAAAGTCACCAAATTCTAGGCTCCAACTTGGGTTAAAGACTCTGACAACGTTGTTCTTAAATTAGAGAAATTTTGTATCGACATATTCAGGAAGGATACAAAGTCGAACTCTCCATTTGATCTTCATATTTGTAGATGTGACTAAAAATCATGATATGTGATTGATTAGCCTTAAAAAAGAAAAGTAAAGATTTTTATTTTTTATTTTTTACTTTTCTACATTCAATAATAATAATTTATGAATTATTCTGCTCTTACAGAGGGTCGGTTCACAGATGTGTTACCGACCCTCACAATGAGGTGGGTCCCGAGCCGACCCCACTGATTAAAAAATTGTATAAATGCAAACAGATGGCATATTTTATGAAATGAATTTTAATTTTTTTACTTTATTTATTTATTTTTATTGCATACATATTCTTACAAGGCATAGATAACATGCCCTATCAATTAGGCCATGTGATCAATGATCCAAAGTCACCAAATTCTAGGCTCCAACTTGGGTTAAAGACTTTGACAACGTTGTTCTTAAATTAGAGAAATTTTGTATCGACATATTCAGGAAGGATACAAAGTCGAACTCTCTATTTGATCTTCATATTTGTAGATGTGACTTAAAATCATGATATGTGATTGATTAGCCTTAAAAAAGAAAAGTAAAGATTTTTATTTTTTATTTTTTACTTTTCTACTTTCAATAATAATAATAATTTATTAAGCTTTCTGCATGTATATACCCATAATTTCATCGTACCAAAATATAATAACTAAGAAAGAAAAACCTACGCGGTGCTAGGGATGCCCGCGAGTCAAAATTGGACTTTTAATAGCACTCAATTCATAAAGAGAGGAATCCCAACAATAGAAATGACTTACAAACATTGATGAGCACTCTTTGAAAAATCCTCAATCTCAACTTTTTGTATATGGCCCCTGTTTGGGACCAATTTTTTACATCATTTTAATGAAAATTTCAACCGTTGGCCGCAATTTTTTATTGCACCATCTCATAGTCGGACCCGTGTGTTGAAAAAAGGTCAAAAAATTACTTTTGTGTTCGATAATGGGAAACAAACAGGGTGATAAAATAACTATTATCAAATTAATCCATGTTTGGTACACATTCTTTCAAAATACATTATTTCAAAACTAATTTTTAACTACACATTTTGCAATAAAATAATTATTTTCATCACATCAATAACTTTTCCTTAATTTTTAACCATATATTTCTCATCATATTTCTATTTAAAATACATTATTTCCTCAATAATATCCATCAAACACACCCTAGTCTACAAATTTTACATCTTTTTTTTAAAAAAAAAACAATGGATCCACTACATATGGATGGAGCATTGACCGGCCATAGAAGTGCATGTTATGTCTTTGACTCAAAGTCAAACAAAAAGTGGATCAAAAGAAGGAATCAAAAAAAAAAAATACAGAGTTTGACAAGTCAATGGCAAACTGACTTTGTTTTGGAATCTTCTTATGCCGTTGCTTTTGGGTCGGCATGTTGCACAAGCCTTAGCCAAATTTCACTTCTATTCACACTTGTACCACTCATTTGGTAGATCGAATTAGACAAAATTATTCATTATAAATGATAAAATTGAATAATTTTGTCTGTATTTCTCAATTTTGTAATTCAGTATATCAAATAGGTTAATAATATTTACATTCGTAATGTATGGGCTGAAATACAATATTGTGATTGAAGTGTAAAAAATTATACGTTTGTTTTTTTATGCATTCTATATTTAATAATACATACCGTTCTCCTAACAGTTCGATGACTTCTCACAATTATTATATTGATTAACTTCATTAAAATGTTTTAACTTACTAGACTATAAAGTACGTTAAACTTTTGCTTAGTTAAAACTTATATATTGTATATTTATTTACAAACCTAAAAAAATAAATGGGATGAACGATAAAGTAGTAAGACTGACACAACTTATCACGAATAATTTTAGTAAACTCGAAACTCCATATTATAAATGTCTGTTAGGCGTCAAGTCTTTAACAAAATTTCGACATTGCTATTTCATATCAGAACTAAACCGACCTCAAAAATATTAAAAAAAAAATGTATTTCTTCAAACACAATATCTAAAATAAATTGTGTACTACCTGTCACTTAGATAGGCCGATCATAAAAAATTAAATTAAATTAAATTAAAAATTAAAAATATGTTCTACCAATAATGATACTTAAATTGGAAATTAAAAAATATTATTAGATGTTTATAAATTGTGCATTAAGTTGAAAATAAATAGTGAACGATGATTTGACCATGTTGGGCAGTTGCTCGACTATCATGTGCAGAGGATAATTACACGTGTTCATGTGCTGTATCATAAGGTGCATGTGGGGGCAGCGAGGGTTCATACATTTTTACCTAATTCAAGAAAATAACTTGAAAGTCCGTATTTAGAAAAGCCAAGAATTTTTTTCAATGTGTTTTCCTTTACCAAGGACTAAATATCTTTTGTGTTTCTTAGCAAAATCTGATAGATAAATGTTTCGATACACGCTGTTGAAAATTGTCGCAAATGTTTTGCTTATTTCAATCATCATTTTTGCTTGCGTCACCACCATCTTTTCATTTCAAATCTTAATCAAACTAGACGTAATTAGGAGAGGCTTCTAAAATGTTAAGTGGATTAATTCATCGAGTTCCTATTGAAGAGGGATCTACGTAAGAAAAAGAAAAAAATCTTTGAGCTTTTTGAAAATACCCCTGATCGAAAAAGGGAAAAATTCATAAATAAGATGTTTACTTTACACCAATTCAAAAATCAGATTTTTTTTTTATTTTTTATTTATGAAATAATAAATTATTAAGTATTTAATTCTAATATAATATAATTAACTCATCCCACATGCACCACCCATACCGCTCCAGGGACTATTCCGGCGACCATTCCGACCACCACTCTTCTCCAGCGACTATTCCGGTGACCATTCTGGTCACAGATTTACAATTTACGGTCACAGTTCAAAAATTTTATAGGTCACAATTAATTCGTTGGTCACAGATTCCAAAATTAATTGGTCACAGATCAAAATTTATAGGTCATACAGTCACAAATTTTCAAATTAATTGGTCACAGATTATATTTATACTAAGGATGGAAAGGGAAAAATCGTTAGATGAGGGGCCACGTGGCGTCAGATCCTTATAAGCCATCCCATCCTAGGTATCAATCTAACACTAGACTCACTCCATAGGTTGGCGTGCATTGAAGGCTCTGACAAGGGCAGCTTAGTTGATTGTTTGCATACTGTCAAACGTCCCATCAATCAGTCAGAGATTTGACTTTGCAAAGATCCTTATACAAAAGATCTTTGCGAAGACGAGGTGTGGCAGGTCTGAGCAATTTCGTGGACGTGGAGTGCTGGCCTTTGCACCCGCTGCGACTTACGGATGAGTTCGGTTCTTTCGTTGGATAGGTACTCTAGTTCGTCCTATGCGTGATCAGTTCGTCTCATGTGTGATCACCTCGTCCGACATGTGGCGTAATGGGGGTCGTTTCCCTTGACACGTGGCAGACGAGGTGTCGAGTCTGTGTAGACCTGTAACATCAGTTTTTTTTTATTATTATTACTTGACTTGACTTGAATTGTTTGATCAAGTTTTTATTAATTGACTAAAATTTCAAAACTTGACTAATGTATTACGTGTTTTCAAAAAAAAAAAGTAAAAAATTTGGTGGGGCCACGTGACCCTATCATGCCCCCACCCTTTTTTCGTTGCTGAACACTATTCACTAGTTTAAATTATTAGAATTATCCGACCCTTCTTTTTCTCGGTTCATTTTCTCGTTTTCTCTTTTCTCTCTCTCTGCAAATTTTAAAATCAATGAAAGTAGATTATGCTATAAATGTTGATAAAATTGTTTAAAGCGATCCCACCACTCGTCTTCTTGTCATTTTCAGTTTTTTTTTTTACTCGACATGTTTGACCAAATTTTTATTAATTGACTATAATTTTAATGTTTGACCAATATATTACATTTTCTCATAAAACAAGTAATTTTGGTGGGGCTAGTGACCCACCATAGTTCCACCACTACTTGTTAACATTATCATTCACAGTATTCAGAAAATCTCTGGTTCCTTCACTGCTTCCCGAAACTGACCTGGACAAAGAACAAAGGAACGGGACCAATCTCACCAATGGGGAGGCCTCTACGAGTAGGACTTTCTATTGGCTAGCCGGATTCCTACCGGGGGTGACGAGAGCGCGTCGTACTGTGTGGAGGAAGGCAAGATAGCTCTACCCATGCCATCCAGGGATGAAAAAAAAGCTCGTCGGCTCGGAAAAAGCTC
>CAIGRF010066551.1:1635-20352 GCA_903798235.1 Fraxinus ornus
GTTTTGTGTACAAAAATTTTTTCGTTTTCAAAAACGTGTTTTCGAAAATATGAAAGAGAACACGTTTTCACCGTTTTGGAAAACCGAAAACAGAAAACGATCCGAAAACGCTAAAGAGAACAGCACCTTATGTTTTGGAACAGCTCTTTTAGCCAATTTTCGGTCCAATTCTTCTTCAAACTCTAACGCCAATTGTGCTACATCAATAAATTGAGGATCGACGTTTCAATTTTACCTTGATAGTATTACACTCCATGGGTATTAAAATGATTAAACTCCTCCAATCACCAAACTCTTGTGGTGATGAGCTTTTGCTTATTTTTAGCTTTCCGTGTAACATTCGATATTTCCATTTTACAACTAGCTTCTTGATTTTTTGAAAATAAAAGACAAAATTATACAGAAAATTCTATCAATATGATTATTTAACGTAAAGAGAGATTGGTATATTTTATAAGTTTTGGGACCAACCAAGAAAGTTTTGAGTGATCACAGATTGGAAAACGGAAATTGAAATATATAAAATGTAATTATCCGTTGTTTCTCATTAAAACATAATACATTAGTCGACTATTCAATTGTCATAAATATTTCTAAGGCTGATTTTTATTATATAATATGTTCTAAATATCTCAAAATAAAAGAAGTAGAAACCTGAAACATTATATTCGAGAACCATATTATACACATATTATTGTTATTGCATTTTAGAATATTGGGTTTGAAAATATCAAAATAGGGTTCAAAAAGGAAAAAAGACGGATTGACGGTGCTGGATGGAAGCTCGACTCCTGCTCGAGCGAGATGAGCAAAATTGGAACAGTGGAGCTATTGCACGCCTGTCGTTGAGCCTTCGCTCGAGCGACGGGTCACGAATATTTTTTCGTATTTTTTGATTTTACTCGATTTTTGACCTAGTTACCATGTTTTAGGGTTTTGGACGGTTCTCCTATAAATAGTGGACTCTTTCATTCAGTTTATTAGACTTTAAGAAGTAGAATATTGCATAAATTATATTCTCTATCAATTGGTTGCTAATAAAGTATTATGTTTCTTAGTCAATTCATCTTCTTGCTTGTTTTTATGTTTTTTTAAATCTTGTTTTTCTATGTGCGATCTAATTTCATATCGCGTCATATCAGCTCCTCAAATTCATTACATGCACAATATAATAAAACTTAGATAATACCGACACTTTTAAAAAAAAAAAAAAATCTGAAATGCTATGCAGTTTTTGATTTTTTACCTCGTCCTCTATCTTTATCTAATAGATACGAGTGTTTAAACTCCATGCTTATACTTCATTTGAATGAATAATGGGAAAGAATAAAATTTTACTAATAAATAAATATTTTTTTTTTACAATTAATTGGAAGATATTCATGGTAAATATTAAATAGTATTTTCTTAAAAAAGATAACCAGCGTCTATTACGAGAAATTAATATTAAATATGACATTCTTTTCAAGGATTTTTCAAAAATTCATATTAAGTAGACTGTTGTAGATCAGAATAACTAAAAATAAACAAATAATTTCACTTTGATTACGAGTTAGATATTATAAATAATATTTATTAACACTCTATTATGAGAAAATTTTGAATATGACACTGTAATAATTAGAAATAAAACAAATATTTTACTAGATTTTGATAAATATGGTTGAAATGTGTGATTGAAAGATTGCGAATCTCATTAATATGCAATCTTAATTTTAATTTCGACCAAATTGGAGCTTAGTACAATTTTCCTAGTTGCACTCTAAACTAGTTATTGCTAGATGCATGGACACTTTAGATAGTCATGTTAACGAGTCGAATCGAGTTACGAGCAGAAACTCAAAACTTGGGCTCGGCTCGAGCAAAACAGGTCCGAACATTTTTTGGGCCCGAGCCGAGTCTAGCAAAAACTCGGTCAAAAATTTTAGGCTCGATCCAATCTTTCGGCTCGATTTTTTTATTATTATTTTTAAAATAAAATTTCGTGACTGCTGCCTACGTTATACAGTTGCTTGTGTCAGGCAGCTAAAAATAATTTTTTTAACTTTATTTTCTAAAACACGGGCCAGCCCGAGCTTGAGCCGATACCCCAAAATAGGAATTCAATAGATATTTTTTTAAAAACAGCCTGAAACCAAAACCGAAGCAAAAGTATAACTTACACTGATTAATCTCATTGAGAAACGAGTTCAGATTCAGGCTTCTAACGGAAGATCACATAAATGACTTAATTTGAAAAAGGGAAATCATTTAGTTATTTCAAGAATTCTTTGAACCCAGTAAATAAATTTCTCATGGCTAAACCCAGGAGACTATGGCAGAGAACCTGCTCCACAAGGAGCTAGGATATGAGAATGCCCTCTTCCAACTAGTGGGGGTTGAAGTGTAAGAAAATTATAGTTACTTTGTTAGTCAATAGTTGGAAGTACACTAGTCGACTAAGGCTGATTAGCTTCACATATTATTCCCTTAATACCTCAAAATAAAGGCAGCATAATTTTGAAAAATTAATAAATTCAAGAACCGGACAAACAAAAATTGATCTCATTGCTCATTGGCATGGACACAACCCATATCCACGAGAGCAAAAATAGATAGAATAAAATCAAAACACGCAACGCAAACTTGCACCCATCAATGTCAAAGTTAAAGTTAACTTGCCGTTACAAATTCTTATAATAGAGAAAATGGCTAATAGTTTTTTTAAAATCACGTTTCTTATATGCAGTGGCGGAGTCAATTGGGAGGTTCTAGGCTCCCGCTGAAATTTGAGAAAAATTATTCCATCTTTTTTTATTCTTTTAGTAATAATTTTTAAAATTAATATATTTATATTTGAAATTTTTTTCCAAATGAATTCAAGTCAAAACTCTGCCACTGCTTACATCCACAAAACTAAAAACCTCTAAAAAAAACTTTTATATGACATGTGAGAAAGTTATGGTAACCTAGGTATGAAATATCCAATGGATCATTCTATGTGTCCACATCGGATCATGCTATGTGTAGGGGTTCACATAATAGTCACGTGACTGGCCCTTATTGGATGGATCATGCTATGTACAAATAGCATTATTCATATTCAATATACCCAAGAAAAGATTTTCGACCACGGAAAAATTTACTGTGCGAACAAACTCTACGGAATAATTCTTCGTTAATAACTCTCACCAGCTTTCATTATCTTACGACAGCCCCCTTTCAATAGGGGGGCGCCACCTTGTTTGCAATGGGGTCAATGACCCTGGCCATAAGCCATAAGCCATAAGCCATAAGGCCATTTCCTTAATTTCCACGTTGAATATCAATATATCTACATGTCTACTACTCTATATAAAGGGCTCTAAGTCCCAGCTTTCCAGCAAGTGCAAAAACTTGATATTCCGATCAAAACTACTCCGTGGAAGTTTCCATTTTTTCCTCTTTCTCCGACCGGATCTCCGGTCGATACAGCATTCGTACTCCCACCGTTTTTCATAAAAGAGTGCTCAACGAACTTAGAATAATCTGAATCAAACGAAAAAAATATGTTGAACCTTAGTATCTCCAAATCACAGACTAGTCATCAAGTCCTACTTCCAAATTACAAGCCCTTTATCTTGGGTAGTGGAAATGCTTCTTTTGCAGCCAAACGGAAGTTTAAGTCAGTAAGAAAACATGAAAATGTTTGTGTTGGACGAGGGAGTAGCACGATAAAGGCAGTGCAAACCTCGACCGAGAAATCAACCACCACCACCAGCGTTACAGCTGTCATTACTGTGCAGCAAACGGTGGGTGGAGCCCTTACTCACTTAGGGTTGAGCAGAGGACTCGATGATATAGGTGACGTTCTCGGCAGAACCCTCCTTATAGAGCTTGTTGCTGCTGAGCTTGACCGTCGTAAGTATATGTATACCCTTTTTTACCAGAGCAAAATATTTGAATAACTAAGAACAAATTTATTTTATAATAAAAAAGATTTGGGTTTTACACTGTTCTTCTTTTCTTTTTTTACTGCTTTTTTTAATGTTTTTTTTTTTAAATTTGTTAATCACCTCATCTAAATATTTAAGCCAAAATTAGCATTTTTCTTCTTCATCATTTTTATCTGTATTTTTAAGCTACTCGACTTGGAAGAACGTCATGAAATCTGTCGCTGTTGATGTGGAAAAAATCCGGTTGTTGTGTATTTTGGTTAAATCATTTGCTACAAGTTTTACTTATTTTCTTTTGAGTGCAGCCATTAAATTTTGGAAAATATCATAATTGTACTCATAGGGGTGTCCATAATGGACACGCGACACCCCCTATTAGGGATTCCCGATACCTCCAATCTCACCAATAGGGGGCGTCGTGTGTCTATTATAGACATCCCTATGAGTAAAATTATGTACCTATAACATAACTCTTAAATTTTTGTCATCCAAATAATGTAAATAATTTTGTTGGCTTTCCACAAAAACAAGTGTCCCACCAATAGGGGGTGGTGGGGGTGTCCATTATGTACCCATAACACTGTGTCATCCAAATAATGTAAATAATTTTGTTGGTTTTACACAAAAATCAGGGAGGGGTACAACCGTCTTTAAATTTTTGTCATCCAAATAATGTAAATAATTTTGTTGGTTTTGCACAAAAATCCGTTTTCCATCATATCAGGGGATCCCGCCCTGTAGATTTGAAATCATTTATGACAGTGTCTATATTACCCTTTTCTCTGGACAGTCAACGGTTACATGTACCACATAATAGAAGACACCACAACTGTTCAACCTAAATTGGTTAGGGCATTAAAGTAAATACATGTAACCAAATGAAGGGTAATTAAGACCTTTTGTTACATAAAGTTATTGCTCCATACAGTCCCACTTGCAATGTCAGGATTTTTCAAGCATAGAGTAAAAATTGTATCAGAATCTGACTCAAAAAAGCAGCACCACACGAGCTTATTGTGTAGGGCAAAGATGAATAATTTCACGCTAGTACTGAAATCAAATGTCAAATCAATTGAAAGCACATTAACTGACAAGGAATAAAACAGAAAATTTTAATCGTGTTCATTTAAAAATTCTCAATCCACGTCATTATTTTTTATTTTTTTATTTCCTATGTTTTATCAATTTAATTTATTTTTTATTTTTATTTTACTTTTATGATTTAAAAATATATTATAAAATTCACTACTTTATTTATTTTTATATTAGTTGATAATATATTAACATGAAATCGTTCCATTTTAATGATAATAAAATTTCAGGAAATAAAAATGTCATAAGACAATTTATCAAAATTCTATATCAAATGTGTTTTTAAAATTTTCTATTTTGAGAAATAATTTTTCATAACGGTAAACTAAATGTGCTTTCAACAAGAACCAAGTTCACATGATTTTTGGTAATATTTTAATCATGTGGGACCATGCCATGTGAGATACATTTTGAAAACCTGTAAAAGAAAATCTGTACTTAAAAGAATTTTCCTTTCAACAATCTTAAAATAGACAATCAAAATAGAAAATTAAAAATGAACTCAAAACTCAAAAATGAAACGCAAACCAAATCAAATGGGCCTTAAGTTCTTTATTTTCTGTGAAATGAAATATATGTAGCTTAAGTTATTAAAAAGCGACATATTTATTTTCACTGCTCTTTCATTTAAAGGTGATGTGGTGGATTGGATTTTAATTTATTATCACGCTATCCCACTATCAAATGAGCTATTCTAGTTTCGAGAAATTCTTCGAATATAAGAATATCTATCACCTCAAATTAGAGAATTTATGTGAATAAGTAACGTCACAATACTATTATATAAGTTATTTTAATAATTATTTTGTATTATCTTTCGAAGACACTGGATCGGAGAAGCCAAAAATCAAAGCCTATGCTCATAAAAAGGACAGAGATGGTGATAAAACACATTACGAGTCTAGTTTCAATGTTCCTGAAGATTTTGGGGAGGTTGGAGCAATTACCGTAGAAAATGAACACCACAAAGAAATGTTCGTGGAAAGTATTGTCATTGATGGGGTATATGGTGGTCCAATCAATGTCACTTGTAATTCATGGATTCATTCCAAGTTTGATAACAAAGAACCGAGGGTGTTTTTCGTTGACAAGGTTAGTCTATCTATCTCCATCTTTTGATGTTATCTCGTCATTATTTTACAAAGGTTTTGACAAATTTTAATAAAAGTTGATAAAATATGTGATTAAAAAGTTAATGAAAAATTTGGATCCCATAAAAATATATATTTAAAATTAATTATTAATTTTGACTTTATTTTTAACAATTTTAAGATTTTCAAACAAGCACGCGATTTATAGTTGTGAAGTAAATGACACTAACAACCCGATTTTAATATCTATCAAACATGTGCATAGTATTTGCAATGGTCCAACTTTTCTAGGTGGTCCATATCGTATGTTAACCTTTATTGAATTATTCGGCATAATAAACTAATAACTCCAATTTTATGAAATAGGACTTTCACATGTCAATGAGATCGAACTTAGGTTGTCACATTGGACACGTGGAATGTTATTAGGATTGATGAATAAGAAAGGTCATGATCATTGGCTGGAAGGATTTTCTCTTTATCACAATTTATTTTTATATTTGTTACAAGGAAAAAGGCTATTTAGCCCTTTTATGGTGTAAAACTTAAAATTATAATAAAGATTTAAGTTAAAATCAATAATTAAATTTAGTCACATATTTTATGGGATTTATAATTTGTATCAATTTTTTAACAACATACTTCATCAACTTAATCAAAATCTACTAAAAATTTAATTTTTTACTACACCAAACAAGGGCTTAATATTATTCCGTATAAAGTTAAAAATAAAAAATAGTAAAATTTAATGACTTTCCATCGTTAGTACCACAATCAAAGATCTCGAGTTGATGTTTTGTGTATGGTTTTCGTGAGATAGGAGCAAAATTTGTAGATAATATCCTACTTTGTTACAAACGAGTTATAATAAGATAGTAAAGACATGAATATTCATTCAAACAGAAAGAGTAATTCAATACGATTTGATTTAAGTAAAAAAGCTTCCATCGTTAGGACCACTATGGGAGATTCCGAGTTGATATTTGTGTATAGTTTTCATGTGATGGGAGCAAAATTTGTATATAATATCCTACATTATTACAAACGAGTTATAATAAGAAAGTAAAGACATGAATATTCATTCAAAAAGAAAGAGTAATTCAATATGACTCGATTTAAATAAAAAAGTCTCCATCGTTAGGACCACTAGTGGAGATTTCGAGTTGATATTTGCGTATAGTTTTCATGTGATGGGAGCAAAATTTGTATATAATATCCTACATTATTACAAACGAGTCATAATAAGAGAGTAAAGACGTGAATATTCATTCAAACAGAAAGAGTAGTTCAATATGATTTGATTTAAGTGAAAAAGTCTCCATCGTTAGGTCCACTATTAGAGATTTCGAGTTGATATTTGTGTATAGCTTTCATGTGATGGGAGCAAAATTTGTATATAATATGGCTCTCCCTCTATCTCACAAATATATGCTTGCTTCAAATATATCCCTAATATTGAATAATAGTTTAAGAGTAGTTGATATTCGTTGATGATATGATCACACATTTAATATGTCATATTAGAAAATTAAGAAATCAATCATACACTCTATAATGAAAATTGACTATAATTTGGGACAAATAAATAAGGAAAGAAAGCTTATCTTTATGAAACGGATAGAGTATAATAAGAGAGTAAAGACATGAATAACTATTCAAACAGAAAGAGAGATTCAATCTAAATTAACAAAGTTTCCATTATTAAGACAACTATTGAAGATTTCGAGTTGATGCTTGATGTTTGTGTATGGTTTTCGTGGGATGAGAGTAAAATATGAATAATCATTCAAATAGAAAGAGTGATGGAACCTGACTTGACTCTTGCATCTTGATTTGATGTAACTTTTATTTTACTGTAAAAATAAATGACTTTAATATGTTACTTACTTAAACTTTTACTCATGCATGTGTAATTTTGAGAGTGCAGTCGTATTTGCCATCAAACACACCAAGTGGGCTGAAGATTTACAGAGAAAAAGAGCTCCAAATTCTTCGAGGCGATGGCACCGGAGAACGCAAGACCCACGAAAGGATCTACGATTATGATGTATATAACGATCTCGGGGATCCCGACAGCAGCGAGGATTTAGCTCGGCCGGTGCTCGGCGGCCAGGAACATCCATATCCTCGCCGGTGCAGAACTGGTCGAGAGAGAACCAAGACAGGTATAGATTTTTAACAATAAAGTTACTTATAAGTTTTTTAAAATCTGTTAGTTTCATTCGTTTGATACATGATTGTAGATCCATCATCGGAGTCAAGGAGCCTTAATGTGTATGTGCCAAGAGATGAGGCGTTTTCAGAAGTGAAACAAGCGACATTCTCGGCTAAAACAGTGTACTCAGTGCTCCATTCATTGGTACCATCAATAACGACTTCTATAATCGACAGTGAACTAGGATTTCCCCACTTCACCGCGATAGAGAATCTGTTCAATGAAGGAGTTGAGCTACCAAAGCAAAAATCTACAGGTTTTTTAAGAACTATTATACCCAGGCTTGTAAAGGCCATTACAGATGTTCAAAATGATATCCTGCTTTTTGAGACACCGGAATTATATGACAGTAAGTTTGCACATATCTATTTTCCATCTTATTATATAACAACAAAGACACTTGAGATTAATATACTTGTTGTTATTGCAGGAGATAGGTTTTCTTGGTTTAGGGATGAAGAATTCTCACGACAAACTCTAGCAGGTGTAAATCCATGCTGCATTGAGTTAGTAACGGTATGCTTTCCGTTTCAGTTGTAAAACTTCTTTCATCTAGCTCAACACAAATGTCTTGATGGATCTTGTTGCCCTAGATATGACATGCATGCTTGGAATGCACTATTGGGGTTCAAAGGTCACCAACCCAAAAAAAAGGTTCTACAATAGTTCGCACAATTGCACTCCAATGGTCAAATCAATGGTCGAACGAGAGAGAATGAGTGCAAGAGATGGGTGATGAGGATTTGGCTAGGATTAAAATATATACATAGAGTGAAATGAATTCACACACATATATAGAAGAAAGAGATGAGCCAAGTGGGGCTAATGAACCAGGTCCAAGCTCAAGACGAGGTTACATTCGAAGATCCAATCCAATTAACATAATTGATGTCCAGTCGGCCAATGTGGCACCCTGCTATCACTTGCATGCCACATAATTTATAGATATAACAGATGTAGTAGCGAACATGTGTAATAATCTATGCAGCAGTGACCCCACGTACAAAAATGAAGTTAGTTGTTGAATTCATGTATGCTAATACTCTCATCGATTTTTTTTCTTTTCTAATTATGTGCATATAGAGTGAGTTGAACTTGTCTCTTATTTGTGTCTTGTAATTAAGAAAAAAAGTATCATAAAAGAAAATTGATTGCAGGAATGGCCATTGAAGAGCAAACTTGACCCTGAGGTATATGGACCTGCTGAATCAGCAATCACAACGGAACTAGTCGAAAAAGAAATTGGAGGCTTCACGACTGTTAAGAAGGTGAGACATGATCAATAAGCTTTCAGCATCGTTGCATTTCTTCATAGTCTTAACTCCATGTATTCATGGCACAATTGCAGGCATTGGAAGAAAAGAAACTTTTCATTTTAGATTATCATGATTTGTTGTTACCGTATGTGAATAAGGTAAGAGAGATTGAGGGAACTACTATGTATGGATCGAGGGCATTGTTTTTCTTAGCGCCTTCAGGCACATTGCGGCCCTTAGCCATTGAGCTAACACGACCGCCAATAGATGGGACGACTTTTCATTTTAGATTATCATGATTTGTTGTTACCGTATGTGAATAAGGTAAGAGAGATCGAGGGTACTACTATGTAGGGAGCGAGGACATTGTTTTTCTTGACGCCTTCAGGCACATTGAGGCCCTTAGCCATTGAGCTAACACGGCCGCCAATAGATGGGAAGCCACAATGGAAGGAAGTATTCCAGCCGTGTTGGGACGCCACTGGTGTCTGGCTGTGGAGGTTGGCTAAAGCCCATGTCCTTGCTCACGACTCCGGTATTCATGAGTTAGTCAGTCACTGGTAAGTTCTCTTTCATTTCAAGATTCACGTGAAACCTAAAACTATCTATATACTGTCGTCGGACCAATATATTTGTGTTTTAATTTGTTTGGAAAATGTTACTTTCATGTTTCTGGATACACTATAGTTTGAAATCAAATCGAACAAAAAAAAATGGTTTGATTTAAAACGTAAAATGAGTGGTATGGTTTGGAGTTTAAATAGTTTGATGAGAAAATAAAACAAAAACATTTCAAACTGAAATGTATTTACCCAATTTTCAAGAAACAAAAATCATTTTTTAATCAAATAATTTCTTCTATGAATATATTTTACATGAAAAACCAAAAGAGCAAATTCATTATTTTGTTAATCAACAATAAACCATGTAAAACTTCTATTTTATTTTCAAAAAAAAAAGAAAAAAAGAAGACACGAACATTATTTAGGGAGCTTAACTTATAATATTTTTTTACTAAATCTGAAATATGAACAACACTAGTCCATTGAAAATGGTGACTCGATAACTTACCAAATCAATACTGCATGAAATTTAATAATTATGAATCAAATATATATGATAAGTGTTAAGATTTGGGGTTCCATCTTAAAACAACCTTATTAAGAGGAGTAACACAATCTTTTATAAGTTTGTTTATGTTTTCATTTTTATTCGATGTGAGATTTTTATCCCTTAACATGCCCCGCAAGATGGTGGCTCGTTTGAGTAGATCAATTTTGAAATTCGTGTGCTCATTTTTTTTATGTCTTAATCGGATAGAATCATTCGTTGAAGCGTAACGAACTCTGATACCATGTTATGAAAGATATAGGGCCTAACTCAACCTAACAAAACCAGTTTATTAAGTTGATCGTGTAAATATTACAGTCAATGTGGGACTCTAATAATAAGGCTCATCAACCTTAGTGACGAGGAAAAGAAAAAGGGGCAAGTACTGAGAAGTCAGAAATAAATTAAAGTTGAACTAACTATGCAATCACACAATCTGGTCCAGGTGACATGATTTCATCGGGTGACCTTTGAACTAGTAACTCGATGACCTGGTACTTTGACGAGGTCAATCACTAAGTTGGTTATGATAAATACGGTTCTTATTTTATATATACATTTATGTTAGCATCTTAATTTCTGCTAGTTTATATAATAGACATTAGACATTTTGTGCTGTCTTTTGGAAGTTACTTCTGCATAATTTTATATGGGCACCTGGGCTTGATGCATCAGTTTCGTTAAGCTGAAATAGAGGCATACTACGAAAAGATTACTTCTGGAAATGTGCAGGCTAAGAACTCATTGTTGTACAGAACCTTACATAATTGCAACAAATCGACAACTAAGTGCGATGCACCCGATTTACAAACTATTACATCCTCATTTGCGATACACTATGGAGATCAACGTTTTAGCTCGTGGGGCCCTTATTAATGCAGATGGAATCATCGAGATGTCATTCACCCCCCGAAAATACTCCATGGAGATCTCCTCTGCTGTCTACGACCAACTATGGCAATTTGATCTTCAAGCACTGCCAGCTGATCTAATTAGCAGGTACGATGTTGAACTACCTCATAGCTTATAGAAAAAAAAATGCTTATTTTCAATATAAGATAGTAAGTAGAACTGAATATTTTTACGACTGGAATGTCCAGGGGAATGGCGGTGGAGGATCCAAAGGCTCCACATGGCCTGAAACTAACAGTCGAAGATTATCCTTATGCCAACGATGGTTTACTTATTTGGGATGCCATTAAGAAATGGGTTACAGACTATGTCACTTACTACTATCCCGAAGCAAACCTTGTACAATCTGACGATGAACTCCAAGCATGGTGGACAGAAATTCGAACGGAAGGCCATGCAGACAAGAAGGACGAGTCCTGGTGGCCGGTGTTAGAAACTCCGGACGATCTAATTGGAATTGTCACAACCATTATTTGGGTATCTTCAGGACACCATGCTGCTGTAAACTTTGGTCAATACGATTTTGCAGGATATTTTCCAAACCGGCCTACCATTACTAGAACAAATATGCCTACGGAAGATCCAAACGACACAGAAAAGGAGGAATTTCTGAAGAAACCCGAGGAGTTTATCCTGAAATGTTTCCCTTCACAAGTTCAAGCAACCATTGTTATGGCCATTTTAGATGTTTTATCGACTCATTCGCCCGATGAGGAGTATCTTGGGGAAAAGATCCAACTGTACTGGAAAGATGATAAGTATATAAATGCTATATTCGAACAGTTCACTGGGAGATTGAAGGAGATTGAAGGAATTATTGATGCTAGGAATACTAATGAAGATCTGAAGAATAGATTTGGAGCTGGAGTAGTTCCATATCAACTTTTGAAGCCATTTTCTGAAGCAGGTGTAACAGGAAAGGGTGTGCCTAATAGCATTTCCATTTGATGTAAGAATGCTTTGTATTGGCAAACTGCAAATAATTGTCTGTTGTATGAATTTGAATAAGGGAAAATGAATAATAGTTACGTTTGTTAAAGCTATTCTTGGATTTTATGAATAATTATCTACATTTGATTAGAGGAAATTATATGAACAATTATCTGCGTTTATAGGACAATTTGCTCATTAGTTCTTCACTATAAAAATGATGATATATAGAAAATGGTTTCTCCAATAGAACTCGAGACTCATGGAAGTATATCATGCAAGACTCAAGCTACATGTACAGGGCCACTGGACTTGTACTACCAAGGGCGCTGTATTATAATCCATCGTGCAAAAAGTCCCTTTAGATTTACACTTACCCTTAAATATATTAAGTTTCTTTTGAATTTAATTCCACAAAACAATATGGCATGTTTATAAGTAAAACTCTACAACATTGGTTAAGATATTAAAATTGGGATCTGGGTGGTTGGCGGGGGGAGCCACCACGGCTCCGTTCTTCTCGAGAATCCAAACGGCGGCAAAGCGCCAACAGGCTACCCTGACTTGAAAAGTAATAAAACCTAGAGTGGAAAGGTTTCAGCTTGAAAAGCCGACTTTCTCGGATGTGTGTACTTCTTTGCCGATATGATTAGTTATCAATGAAATTTTACCTATCATTTTGTTCGATTCATTTAATATAACATCGTTTCAAGTTGTCACATCATCTTTTCTAGTTATTTTATGTTCGAAGTAATCAAATTGTGTATGAAGTTTAGATACCAACATGAAGTTTTGGCAAAAAGAAGAAAGTCGATCGTCAATATTTTATTATTGTAGTACAATTCTCACCAATGATGGAAACCTTCAATAAATTATTAAATTTAAGCGTGCTCCTCATATAGACATGGTTGATAATAGTGAAGTAATTTTTGGACAAGAAGATGATTTCGATTTGATTTAATAGTTTGATAGTTTTTGATGGATTGTGATGACATTCTGGTCAAATGCATTTAATCCTTTGGGCAATGATAAAATGTGGGCTTGGCCTATTGCTGGAATGATTTTTTATACTACTCAAACATTGCTCGATAACACATTAGAAACCGGCCAAAAAATCCAACCCAATAAAGTGACACGTATGCTGCTCTGGTCTCTTGATTTCCAGACTAATCTACGGTGATGAGAATGTTTATTAAAGGAGCTTAATGTCATTTTATTCGTGAATTTTCTCCATTCTGTTTCTGCTTAGTGCGTGAGAAGCTTCTATATTTTTCTTCATGCTTTATTCTCTTCATTCTCTCTTTCGATACTTTGTGTAAGGATTAAAATTACTGGTTTTAATCATAAATCTTTGTGATTGGGGGTTTTGTTGATTCTTCAATTGAGGTTTTTAGAGTGTTAGATTGGCTATGTAATCTTGAACCATTGAGTAGCTGCGTAGTTCATGTTCTTTAGGGTTTGTGGTCTTTTTGTGGCTGTTTCTTTGTACAAAAGGATACAATGATCTTTGTGTTCTGGGCCCTAAATAATAATTAAATCCCTTGTTGTTGGTGATTGATATTGTCTTTGTCATTGTGTGTTTTCTGCTTCTTTTTGTGTTTGGCTCTACAAGTGGTATCAAAACCTTCTTGGTGGCTATTTGGTTCTTTGATTGGTGGTGCTGAGTGTGGAAATCAATTTCACAATCTGGAAACTGGTTCTTGGTGAATGGGCTTAGAGATTCGGGCTTCAAGTTGGCTGTCCTATAGAGACTCTGGAATTTGGCACTAGTTCTTTTGAACCCGTTGGGTGAAAAATTCATAACCTTTTACTTTCTATTAATTTGATCTTGAATATTATTGAATTTCCCATGTTTCCCTCTATTATTCCTTTTATTCCCGGTGGTTAAAAATTGTGCCTTGACCTGGGGTCGTGAACCTCACGGAATTCTAGTGAATTCTAACACGCATAAATTGGAGGAATTCCCCATATTAATCTGTTTAAGATATTGTAGCGTATTTGGTGATTTACTGTGACTATTAGTTGGTTTAATCTCTCTGTTGACTTTGTGATTTCACGAAGGATATTATTCTATTTATAATCACTGTTGTATTTCACATTATTTTCACTGTGCTATTGGTCTGTTGATTTGAATTGATATTTCATCCCTATTTTTTTGTGTGACACTGAGGTTTGTGTGACATTTTATTGGTTTTGAAATATCTATTTTTTCTGTTAAACTGAGACCTCAAATCCTTTTTTGTGTTGATTAAAAACTTCAAATGACAACTACTACATTTGAACTTTGAGTTTTTAATGGAAAATGAGATAATTGGTGAATTTTCTGCTACTACGACTAATGATCAAAAACTTGAATATGATGAACTTGCATATACCTCTATAATTCTTTATTTTTCTAATCAAGTGTTGAGAAAAATTGAAAAACATGATAATAGGGCTTTGTGGGACAAATTAGAAGAACAGTACTTAGTTAAAAGTCTTCCTAATAAGCTTTTCCTTCTAAAAAGGTTCTTTAGCTTTAAGATTGATGTATCTAAGGACTTAGATGATAATCTTGATACATTTAATAAGTTGATTCAAGATATCACTAATGCTGGAGATAAAGTCTCAGAATAATATAAGGTTGTTCTCCTAAATGCTATACCTGAAGCATATAAGGATGTTAAGCCTGCTATTAAGTATGGTAGAAATACCTTAACTCCTGAAATAATGATTAATTCTTTAAGAAGTATAGAATTAGAGCTTAAGGTTGATAAGATTGGGAAGGAGTTTGAGAGCTTATCTGGGAGGGGGGTCTATGATTAGGCAAGGAAATGGTTAGGCTCATCAGGGGAACAATAACACTCAGAAGAAGGGGAAATTGAGGTTTAGATCAAGGTCTAAAAGTGGAAATATGAAGTGCTATGGGTGTGGAAAGACTTGACATTTTATAAAGGATTGTTATAAGAAAAAGAATGAACAAAGAGAGATGAAAGGACATGAGGGGAATGTAGTTGAACCCCTAGATGAGAGGACTACTAATGTCAACGTGGTGACATAATCCATTTCTGATCCGAATACTGCAAATTATGCAGATAACAGCGATCAGAGTTGTAAATGAATTTTGGATTCAGGGTGTACTTTTCATATGACCTCCAGAAGACCTTGGTTAGAGAACTTTAAGAATCTTGATGGTGGAGAGATGATTATGGCCAACAATTTAGCTTGTAGGATTAAGGGAATTAGTAGTATGACTTTGGAATTTGAAAATGGATATACCTTTACTCTAGAGAGGGTAACGTATGTTCTTGACTTGAATATAAACTTGATTTCTATGGATAATCTAGATGACATAGGCCTGGGCATGATTGGAAATGGTACTTTGAAAGTAATTAAGGGTTCCTTAGTTGTAAGGGTGTCCAAGTTGTATTTGAAGGATGGAAAAAGTCTCGTTATACAACTTGCAGGGACATATAGAATCTAGAAGAGCCAATCATCACAACTTTAGTATCGTGGTGGAAATTCAATTTGGTACAATACCTTTAGGAGCTCAAAAATGGTCAGATTTGAAGAATACAGCTCAATGGAGATTAGAAGATATGTGTAATGCTGCCTTGCCACCAACACTCGCGGTGTCATTGTATTCAGTTGCAAGAGATGGACCCAGTAGAACAAGGTATGTGGATGCTGATTTTGTTGAGCGTGCTTTAAGTGGAGTAGAAAGTTTTCAATCTAGCAAGGAGTCATCGTTAAAAGCATTTGGTATTGATTCTGCCTTGGGGTGTGTTACAACTCATTTTGATTAATTCAAAATCATTATGATTTTTTGGAATCTAAGGTAATTCTGCAGAGTAGTGTTTGGATTCATTGGAAGAGGTGGAGTATTTTGTATTTTATGTTTTGTTGGAGAAATTAAAGTTTTTGGTTATTGTTGAAGAGAGTTTGTTAAAGCTATTCTTGGATTTTATGAATCCACATTTGATTAGAGGAAATTATATGGAGATAAAACTTCTATGAACAATTATCTGCATTAATAGGATGATTTGCTCATTAGTTCTTCACTGTAAAAATGATGATATATAGAAAATGGTCTCTGAAGCAGAACTCGAGACTCATGGAAGTATATCATGCAAGAATCATGCTGCTTGTACAAGCCACAGGGGCCTTGTGCTACCAAGGGCGTTGTACAACCATTGCAATCCATCGTGCAAAAAGTTATTTTACATTTACACTTACCCTGAAATATATTACGTTTCTATTGAACTTATTTCCACAAAACAATATGGCATGTTTATAAGTAAAACTCTACAACATTGGTTAAGAGATTAAAATTGGGATCCGAGCGGTTAGGGGGGGCACCATGGCTCATTTCTTCTCGAGAATCTAAACGGAGGCAAAGCGCCAGCAGGCTGCCCTGACTTGAAAAGTAATAAAACCTAGAGTGGAAAGGTTTCGGATTGAAAAGCAAACTTTCTCTGATGTGTGTACTTCTTTGTCGATATGATTAGTGATCAATGAACTTTTACCAATCATTTTGTTCGATGTTCATTTAATATAACATCGTTTCAAGTTGTCACATCATCTTTTCTAGTTATTTTATGTTCGAAGTAATTAAATTGTGTATGAAGTTTAATTTTAGCGATCAATTTAAAACAAATGAAGTTTAGATACCAACATGAAGTTTTGGCAAAAAGAAGAAAGTCGATCGTCAATATTTTATTATAGTAGAACAATTCTCACCAATGAAGGAAACCATCAATAGATTATTAAATTTAAGCGTGCTCCTCATATAGACATGGTTGATAATAGTGAAGTGATTTTTGGACAAGAAGATGACTTCGATTTGATTTAATAGTTTGATAGTTTTTGATGGGTTGTGATGCCATTCTCGTCAATTGCATTCAATCCTTTGGACAATGATTAAATGTGGGCTTGGCCCCATTTCTAGAATGATTTTTTATACTACTCAAACATTGCCCGATAAAACATTAGAAACCGGCCCAAAAACCCAGTCCAATAGAGTGACACGTGTGCTGCTCTGGTCCCTTGATTTCTAGCCTAATCTACGGTGATAAGAATGTTTATAAAAGGAGCTGAATGGTCATTTTATTTGTGATTTTTCTTCATTCTGTTTCTGCTTTGTGCGTGAGAAGCTTTTGAATATTCCTTCGTACTTTCTTCTTTTCATTCTCTCTTTCGATACTTTGTGTAAGGATTAAAACTACTAGTTTTAATCATAAATCCTTGTGATTGGGTTTTGTTGATTCTTCAATTGAGGTTTTTAGAGTGTTAGATTGGATGTGTAATCTTGAACCATTGAGTAGCCGCATAGTTCATGTTCTTT
This sequence comes from Fraxinus ornus, assembly GCA_903798235.1. Classification (NCBI taxonomy): domain Eukaryota; kingdom Viridiplantae; phylum Streptophyta; class Magnoliopsida; order Lamiales; family Oleaceae; genus Fraxinus; species Fraxinus ornus. Next base: position 19,479 of record CAIGRF010066551.1, read on the forward strand.
AGGGTTTGTGGTCTTTTTGTGGCTGTTTCTTTGTACAAAAGAGTACAATGATCTTTGTGTTTTGAGCCCTAAATAATAATCAAATCCCTTGTTGTTGGTGTTTGATATTGTCTTCGTGATTGTGCGTTTTCTGCTTCCGTTTGTGTTTGGCTCTACAAGTGGTATTAGAGCCTTCTTGGTGGCTATCTAGTTCTTTGATTGGTGGGGCTGGGTGTGGAAATCAATTTCACAATCAGGAAATTGGTTCTTGGTGAATGGGCTTGGAGATTTGGGCTTCAAGCTAGTTGTCCAATAGAGACTCCGGAATTTGGCACTAGTTCTTTTGAACCTGTTGAGTGAAAAATTCATAACCCTTTACTTTCTATTAATTTGATCTTGAATATTATTGAATTCCTCATGTTTCCCTCTATTATTCCTTTTATTCTTGGTGGTTAAGAATTGTGCCTTGACCTGGGGTTGTGAACCTCATGGAATTCTGGTGAATTCTAACACGCAGAAATTGGAGGAATTCTCCATATTAATCTGTTTAATATATTGTAGCGTATTTGATGATTTATTGTGACTATTAGTTGGTTTAATCTCTCTGCTGACTTTGTGTTTTCACTGAGGGTATTATTGTGTTTATAATCACTGTTGCATTTCACATTATTTTCACTCTGTTATTGGCCTGTTGATTTGAATTGATATTTCATCCCTGTTTGTATGTGTGACACTAAGGTTTGTGTGACATATTATTGGTTTTGAAATATCTATTTTTCTATTAAACTGAGACCTCAAATCATTTCTTGTGTTGATTAAAAATTTCAAATGATAACCACTACGTTTGAACTTAGAATTTTTAATAGAAAATGAGATTTTCCCATTTGGCAGCAAA
>CAIGRF010066558.1:5366-19714 GCA_903798235.1 Fraxinus ornus
CTCGGCTCGGCTCGTTGCCACCACTACATACAAGTGACAATGTACCAGATAAAACCGTCCAACAGCGAACATGGGAACAACCAACCACTTGAGAAGTGTGAGTCATTCTACCCAGACGTGGGAAAGTGGGGAGGCTTACGTGGGACACTTGACACCAGCAGCCGCCAAACGCACGCGTAGCCACAGGTGCCCATAAATACCTCTAAGGTGAGAAATGTTTTTTTTGAAACCCTGAGCTGTTGAACTTACATTATACTATCTTCCCATTTTTCTAAGTCATCAATTGATTCTCACGTCGGAGGTACAATGGGGGAGAAAGCCACTACCTCATTTTGTAGGTAGCAATCGCTGACAACCGTTGATTGAGTCGGACCACCACGTTCAGAAAGGTAGATACAGAGGATAATCTCACTATTATTTCAGTAGTGTTGGACATGATGGAATTAGCGTTTAGAATCACAATATGTTACTTTACATGTAACATGAGTTGCACATTATGTTACTGTGCAAGTAACAATGTTACCTAGGGAAATCAATCGGTGGAGGAAGGCTTTGGTGAGAAATGGTGCTAGATGGGACCCTATGTTTACAATGTCAATCGTCTGGCCTCCAATTCTGCCATAAAACGTAGAACTTATGGATGTGTTACTTTATGGGACCTTTGGTCTACAATTATCGACTGAGTAACCTAGGGAGCAACCTTTTGCAACACTTGACGCAATTGTCCACGTGCATCTTCTGATGGAACTTCTAGTGGATTAAAGGATAGATCAGTTGCTCCTTAAGTCTGATTTTGCAAAAGAGTCATCATGGTAGCCACCTGAATCTCCAGGATGTTAAATTGACCATGTGTTACATATTGAGGTTGTAGCGACTGGTCTTGACCCTAGGCATCAGATTCTGATTCCATCGTGTTTCCAACCAAACATCTATCACTCCTAGTTCACCTTTTCGATATAGCTTTTGTGTTAAAAAATTTGTCACAGACGGTACCAATGAAATCATAACGAAACAACTTTATGACTTTCTTAGCAGATCAAGGCAGTCTTTTCTACTCCAATGAATATAATGAGACACCTGCAAGAAGAGGCTGCGACTATCTCCCTCGTTGTACTTCCTGTATGAGAATTAGTGATTGAGTTTGATGAAATATAACTTAGAGAGAACATGAGAGAAAGTTAGAAATATATTTGAAGGGAATGGCACAATGATGCCAAACAGCCCTTAGCTGGAATGATTGACCAGTTGACCGATCCTTGTGTTTTTAAATTGGTGCAAAAACGTGTTTATGAAAAATGGAGAAAGCGATGTTTTACTTACCTATTTTAAATGGACGTCCAATATGTCGCCAAGTGTAATCTCCATGACCGTTGGATGAAAGACCTTTGGGTGACTCATATAAAAGGCGCCTAAGGTTTGCACAATGCAATTGGCTTCTCATTTTTCTCTTTCAGTGGCTGCGCCATTCATGTTTTTGCTATCATTTTCTCTGAAAATCAACTCTCTCTTTTGATTTTCTTTTACTCTCACTATATTGTAATCTTGAGTGATTTCTATTGTGATAAGTATTGTGTTCTTGTGTGAACTATTGTTTGAGTGAAGGCTGAGTTCTTTTGTGATATACGGGTTTAGTCTGAATGTTACTATTTCTATCATTTTTTTACCTTGGTTGTAATTTTCATTCAAACGGTGGCTATTTCCTCAGCAATTGAGGCACTAGTGTTGGGTTTTGCCTGAGGGCAATGATTAATAAGATTTTCTATTCTTTACAGTTTATTTGTTCATTTATTGTTTTATATTTTTTGTTGTTCTTGGGTTGATATAGTTGAATCTCCTCTTAATAGTGGTATCAGAGCATTGAACGGAGGTTCTTGACTCTGGTTGTGGTAGGTCTGAAAGTTGTGACACTTTCTTGAGCTGCACTTCGTTATTTCTTAAAACCCTAATAAGGGGATCTGGTGAGATTGTTCTAGTTTTACCATTTAAAGTACAAATCAAATGTTGATACTCCTTAAGCTCACTGTACTTGTGTTTAAAAACCTTATCTCTGACTATCTCGATAATTCTTTTGTCCAGAAACCTTGAGAGTTGTTTGGAATCTGAGGGTTATCTTGATTTCAGTCGAGGATCTTGATAAAAATTCTCTGCTGCGAATTTTCTTTTGTAGTATTATAGATGCTTATTGTGATTTTTACATTACCTTGTGATTGGATATAATTATGTGATCATATTATAGTGAAATAACTGAAGTTCTTGTTTTGTCTTAACTTGCAATAACTGTATACTTGTAATCACTGTTTACTATGAGTATCTCTTGTGTGGTGATACCTATTTTGTTCTGAATTGCAAGTCATTGTTAAGTGTCTGCATAGTGTCTCTCTGATTTGCATACACTTCATTACATTCAAATCTTTTGTTTTCTTCAAATGACTAGCTCAAAATTTGAATTGGAAGTTTTTAATGGCAAGTGAGACTTTAGTCTCTAGTGCCAGAAAATGAAAGCTCTTTTACTTCAAGAAAAATGTGCTAAAGCTATCGATGAGTTATGGCCTACTGATCTTGAATCAAACAAAGTAAATGAACAAGATGAAATTGAATCGAGCACTATTTTTCTGTATTTGTCTGATAATATACTTAGAGTAATTGGTGAGACTAAGACTACTGTTGAATTGTGGAAGAAATTGGAAGCCACTTATTTGAACAAAACCATGCCTAATAAGGTTTATCTTTTGAAACAGTTCTTTGGTTTTAAACTGGACCCTTCTCTTGATCTTGAAAATAATATTGATAGATTTAACAAACTATCCCGTGACCTAGCTACTATGATGAGAAACTCTCAAGTGGACAGTTGGCTGAGTTTTGTTAAATTCAATTAGTGATAAATATAAAAATGTTAAAAATGCAATTGAATATGGTAGAAAAACTCTAACTACTGATGTGATCATTAATGCTTTAAGGACTAAAGAGTTAGAGTTAAAATCTGAAAAAAAAGGAGTCAGTTAGTGGTATAAATCTTATGATGAAGTCCAAGTTTAATTCCAAGAATGGTAATCCTAATAAGAAATCTGGACACAAAAAGAAGGGCAACTTTAAAGATAAAATAAAAATGAAGACAAAAGAGAAAAAAATGTTTCTATTGTCTTGAAGAAGATCATTTTATTAAAGAGTGTCCTAAGAGGCTTTATGACTCAAAGAACAAGTCTAAAGATGATGGTGGTGTATCATTGGCTTATAATAAAACTAATATTGATGAAGTCTATGTTGTTGTAAGCTGTCCACCTCGTCAAGAATGGATTTTTTTTACTCTGGCTGTACCTACCATATGTGTCCTAATAAAGAATGGTTTATAGAGTTTGATAATGTGACTAGTGGTAAGGTTTTAATGGGTAATCATATGACATGTCAAGTAAAAGGAATAGGAACTATCACATTGAATGTAAATGGAAATAATAAGTTGATTCTTGAAAAGACTAGATATGTTTCTGATTTGCAAAGAAATCTAATTTCCTTGCGGTTTTTGATGACCTTAAATATGACATTGTGATTAACAAGGGATACATTAAAATCTTGAAGGGCTCTCACTTGATTATTGAAGCCCCCAAGAGACATGGCATGTATTACAAACTCAAATTTTTTTAGATTCCACTTCAGCAGTAATCTCAATCCAAAATGACCAGTCACAAATATGGCATAAAAAGTTGGACCATATTAGTTACAAAGGTCTACAGATTTTGAAAAAATAGGGTGCTTTTGGTAAATATAACATTGAAAAACTTAGCTTTTATGACTATTGCATTCTAGGAAAATATAATAGATTGCATTTTCTGACTGGAATGCATAAATCTATGTCTATACTTGACTATTTGTATGCTGATCTTTGGGGGCCAGTTTCTGCACATACACAATCTAGTTTTAAATATTATCTGCCAGTCATAGATGATTTTTCTAGGAAAAACTGGACTTTTGTTTTAAAATCAAAATCAAACACATTTAATGTTTTCAAAGAATGGAAAATTTTGATAGAAAACAAAACTGATAAGTGGATTAAGGTTTTAAGAACTGATAATGATTTGAAATTCTGCAATTTTGAATTTGATGAGTTGTACAAATTATCTGGTATGTTAAGACACAGAACCGTGACACACACTTCACAACAAAATGGTTTGGTTGAAAAGATGAATAGAACTATTGTTGACAAAGTGAGATGTATGTTATTAAGTTCTGGCCTGCCTAAATTTTTTTGGGGTGAAGCTGTTAAAATTGCTAGTTATCTTATTAATATATGTCCTTCTAGTGCTATAAACTTTAAAACTCCTGAAGAAATGTGGAGAAGAAAACCTGTTGACTTCAGTAATTTGAGGGTTTTTGGATGTGCAGCCTTTGCACATCAAACCGAAGATAAATTAGAATCTATGGATCTTAAGTGTGTTTTCTTGGGCTATGGTAAAGGGGTTAAAGGCTATAGACTGTGTTAGAGAAATTAAAGGCTATAAGATCATAATTAGTAGAAATGTGCTGTTTAATGAAAATGATTTGCCATGTCTTAAATCTGAAAATCAAACTGAGTCTGCAATCAGACTGAAAATGTGAGGAAAATGGTTGAAATTGAGATGGAGCAATCTGATGATGATATTCATCACACTGCTATACAACCTGGTGAAAGAAATGAGGAAACATATGTTATAGTGTCCCTATTGATGTTCCTGAAGCTGATTTAGAATCAGTTCAACCTCTTGATGATTACCAGCTTGCTAGAGAGGGAAAGAATAATTATTAGACCTCCTGCTAGGTTTGAGGATGATGTTCCATTGATGTCCTATTATAGTATGATTAAAGAGGAACCTGAGTCTGTTGAGGATACTTTGAATAGTAAAGACTCTAAACATTGGCTTGCAGCCATGCAAGATGAAATGCAATCCCTTAACAAAAATAAAAACTGGATTTTGGTAAAAAGACCCGACGATAAGAGGGTTGTGGATTGTAAATGAATTTTCAAAATCAAAAGAGGTGAACAAAGTGAGAATGATATTAGATATAAAGTTAGATTAGTTGCAAAGGTTTTACTCAAAAACAAGACGTTGATTTCAATGAAATTTTTTCACCGTAGTAAAGTTTACTACAGTTCGTGTCATTCTTGCTTTGGCCACTCAATTTAATTGGGAGTTAGACCAATTAGATGTAAAAACTGCTTTTCTAAATGGATATTTAAAGGAAACCATTTACATGAAACAACCTAGAGGATTTGAAGTGAATAAGAAAGCCGACTTAGTATGCCTTCTTAAGAAATCCCTATATGGCTTAAAACAAGCTCCAAGACAATGGTATAAAAAATTTGACAATTTTGTTCTTGGACTTGGGTTTAAGAGGAGTAACTTCGATACTTGTCTTTATTGTAAAGGTCAAGGTGGAGCTAATTCACTTTACCTACTCCTTTATGTGGATGACATGATACTAGCAAGTCATGACATAAAAGAGATTGAGGAAATTAAAGACAAACTAAAATCTGAATTTGAAATGAAGGACTTAGGTCCGGTTAGAAAGATTTTAGGTATGGAAGTTAAGAGAGATAGAAGAGAAGGCACACTAAGTCTTAGCCAAAAANTTTCAAATGAACAATGTCCCAAATCAAAAGAAGAATTTGAAATAATAGCTAAAGTGCTTTATTCTAATGCAGTAGGGTCTCTAATGTATCTTATGGTGTGTTCAAGACCAGATTTGACATATTCTATAAGTGTTTTAAGTAGATATATGTTAAATCCGGTGAAGCATATTAGGAAGCCATGAAATGACTTCTCAGATACATAAAGGATACTTCAAACTGGGGGATTCAGTTTAGGAAACAAACTGAAAGTGCAGTTTTGAAAGGATTTACTGATTCTAATTACGCAGGTGATAGAAATAACATGAAGTCTACCACAGCTTATGTGTATACTTTGTGTAATTCATGTATAAGCTGAAAGTCCCAGCTTCAAAATATTGTGGCATTATCATTAGCAGAGGCAGAATACATTGCTGCCACAGATGTAATTAAAGAAGGAATTTGGTTAAAATGGTCATTAAATGAATTTGGTTTTGCTAAAGAAGTTGTTATTTACTCCGACAGCTAATTTGCAATTCATTTAAGTAGAAATATTGTATTGCATAATAGATCTTGATGTTAGATTTCATTTTATAAGGGATATTATTTAACAAGGAGTTGTGAAATTGGAAAAGATTTCTAATAACTATAATCCTGCTGATGTAGGTACCAAAGTATTGCCTCTAACAAGTTCCTGGATTGCTTAACCTTGTTGAACATTACTGGTTGTTGATTCGTGGATCTAGTAAGGTGTGCTGATGATGTCTACAAATGGGAAATAACCACTGATGAATGTTAATCATTGTACCAAGGTGGAGTATGAAGGGAATGGCACAATGATACCAAACAACCCTTAGCTGGAATGATTGACCAGTTGACTGATCCTTGTGTTTTTAAATTGGTGCAAAAACGTGTTTCTAAAAAATGGAGAAAGACGTGTTTTACTTACCTATTTTAAATGGATGCTCAAGATGTCGCCAAGTGTAATCTCCACTACCGTTGGATGAAGGACCTTTGGGTGACTCATATAAAAGGCTCTTAGGGTTTGCACAGTGCAATGACTTCTCATTTTTCTCTCTCGCTAGCTGCGCCATTCGTGTTTTTGCTCTCATTCTCTCTGAAAATCAAAAATCTCTTTTGATTTTCTTTTACTCTCACTATATTGTAATCTTGAGTGATTTCTATTGTGATGAGTGTTGTGTTCTTGTGTGAACTATTGTTTGAATGAGGCTGAGTTCTTTTGTGATATACGGGTTTAGTCTGAGTGTTACTAGTCCTATCATTTTTTACCTTCGTTGTAACTTTCATTCGAACGGTGGCTATTTCCTCAGTGGCTGAGGCACTGGTGTTGGGTTTTGCCTGAGGGCAACGATTAATAACATTTTCTTTTCTTTACAGTATATTTGTTCGTTTATTGTTCTATATTTTTTGTTGTTCTTGAGCTGATATAGTTTAATCTTCTTCTAACAATATTGTGAAAAAGAAGATCATCTTCATACGTGGCACGTTTTTAGAGTATTTATAGATACTTGGTGTCATTTAACCGTTAAGCGGTTATTGTCCACGTGTCTAGTATAACAAGTCCACTCACTAGGTGGTTTTCACCAACATATTGAGTGGTCAACTTTCACCCACTGAATGGTTAATGGGATTAGTAATATCTATATCAGGCGGTTGAAGGTCATGATGGTTGATCTACCATTTCGGTAGTCAGGCTAGCATAGCAATAATTGTGCTAGCATGTGTAGTCAGGCTAACATGGCGGTAGTCATGCTAGTATAGATAGTCGAGCTAGCATAACGATAGTTGAGCAATTGTCTTCAATGGGTTGGTCATTGTGGTCCACTATTTATTACATAGCATCAATACACATGAGGTGGTAAGATATGATCGTGTCAGAATTTATTCAACAAAATAAAAAGAAAAAACTTCCCTTCTTTTTGATATCCCATCTATTTGTCAAAAATTGTAATTATGTGAGAAAATAGGTGATGCTACCAAAATTGCACATGTTGATTTCCGAGCTTGACGATTGAGAATGAGCATGAACAAGATCTTTTGGTACCTAAAACAAAGGCGTCGAGGTGTGTCCTCATCGCCCCTCCGATGTTTAAGGCAGGAGAGAATTTGAGAATAAGTCCCCTTTTATTTCTCATTTTTCATCCACAAAAATAAAAATATATGACCGTTATCCATTATATCAATCCAGCAATTTTGAATTTCTATCTCTTGTGTGGAGTTCAATAACGATTATATTTTTCATTCTCATTCTACAATAATGAAAATCAAACGGGCCCTAAATATGTGCTGAAAATTGTGTAAAAATGTACCTTGATAATGAATTGGAATGATGTATTTATAGAGGTAGGTAGTATATTCCTGGTAGGATTATTATGATGAGATCTCTAGGAGTTCTAACGTGATTGGAAGTTATAACTTAGATGGTTTTGTATTACCCACGTGTTTGGATAAAGATGGGACTCTGATGGTAGAATCTTTTCAGGATGAGGTAGCATACTAGCAGCAGGACTCGAATTCATTGGAAAGTCGTAACTTCGAGGAGGTCCTAAGCCAATGGGGAAAGTCACCTCCTCGAGGAAGAGCCCGAGGAGGTAACCCATCGTTAGTGGGCAGATATGCTCCTCGGTATGTGTGCTCGGGCAAGGAGTGAAGCCCGAGGAGGTCACCCATTATTAGTGAGTAGATATGCTCCTCGAGGTATGTGTGCTCAGGATGCACACATATTGGTAGGGTCGCTGGCCCCCGTGCATCCAGGCCAGAGGCTCGTGCTTGAAATTCTGGGGTGGGTGGATATTCGTCATAAGGAATGAGCACTACTCCCCAGGTAATATAGTTGAGGTTATGCTTATTTAGAGATAGAAGGCATGAACAACCTTTTGGGAGTTATGATCAACCTAAAGTAAGGTATGATCAACCTAGAGTAAGGCTTAGATGCATGATCAGGGTCTAGAGGCATGATCAGCCTATAGTAAGGCATGATCATCCTTGAGGGCCAAGAGAAAGGTATGATCAGCCTTTTGAGGGACGTGATCAGCCTAGAGGCATGATCAGTCTGGAGTAAGGCATGATTAGCCTTGAAGAAAGCATGATCAGCCTTTTGAGGAGCGTGATCAGCCTAGAGACATGATCAACCTGGAGTAAGGCATGATCAGCCTTAAGAGAAAGGCATGATCAGCCCTTTGAGAGGCGTGATAAACCTAGAGGCATGATCAGCTTGGAGTAAGGCATGACCAGCCTTAAAGAAGGCATGATCAGCCCTTTGAGGGACGTATCAGTATAGAGGTATGATCAATGCTTAGAGGTATGATCAGCCTAGAGTAATGCATGATCATCCTTGAGGGCCAAGAGAAAAACATGATCAGCCCTTTGAGAGGCGTGATCAGCCCTTTGAGGGGCTTGATCAAGGCCTAGATGCATGATCAGCCTGGAGTAAGATATGATCAGCCCTTTGAGGGGTGTGATAAGCCTATAGGCATGATCAGGGCCTAGAGGCATGATCAGCCTAGAGTAAGGCATGATCATCCTTGAGGGCTAAGATAAAGGCATGATCACCCTAGAGGCATGATCAGCTTGGAGTCAGACATGACATCTTTGATGGCTAAGAGAAAGGCATGATTAGCCCTTTGAGGGGCGTGATCAACCTAGAGGTATGATCAACCTGAAGTAAGGCATGATCAGCCTTGAGGAAGGCATGATCATCCAAGAGAAAGGCATGATCAGCCCATTGAGGGGCGTGATCAGCCTAGAGGCATGATCAACCTAGAGTAAGACATGATCAGGGTCTAGAGGTATGATCAGCCTAGAGTGAGGCATGGTCATCCTTGAGGGCTAAGAGAAATGCATGATCAGCCCTTTGAGAGGTGTGATTAGCCTAAAGTAAGGCATGACTATCCTTGAGGGCCAAGAGAAAGACGTGATTAGCCCTTTGAGAGGCATGATCAGCCTGGAGTAAGGCATGACCATCCTTGAAGGCCAAGAGAAAGGCATGATCAACCCTTTGAGGGGAGTGATCAACTTAGTGGCATGATCATGGCCTAGAGGCATGATTAGCCTAGAGTGAGACATGATCATCCTTGAGGGCCAAGAAAAAGGCATGATCACCCTGGAGTAGGGCATGATCAGCCTTGAGAAAGGTATGATCATCCAAGAGAAAGGTATGATTAGCCCTTTAAGAGGGTTATTAGGCTCGACGAATTTTAGGAATCGAGGACCGTTAGGCTCTCAAGCTCGAGCAACCTTATTTCAAATAATAATTCAATTATAAAGTTAGAAACTCGAGGACCGTTACCCACCCGAGCTCGAGGAGTCTAAATCCCCAATCGAAGTTGAAAGTACGATATTGTCCCAAGCATTGTAGTATCCCGAGGAACTAAAAGACGTGATATTTTTGGTATTGTCAAACTACAAGCTCAAGTTTTCGTGATATGGTGCTCGAGGAATCAAAACCAAGCTATTTTGATGCTCTTGTTTGAGGCGAGGTTTGTACGGGCTTGCTTGGTGGCAAGACTTTGATGTGCTTGCTCGGGGCGAGGCTTGGAGTGCTTGCTTATGGCAAGGCTTTAGGTGCTTGCACAGTGGTAAGGCTTTGAGGTTCTTGCTCATGGCAAGGCATTAGGTTTTTGCACAATGGCAAGGTTTTAATGTGCTTGCTATATGCACGGCTTTGAGGCGCTTGCACGGGGCAAATCTTTGATGTGCTTTCTCGAGGCAAGGCTTGGAGTGCTTGCTCATGGCAAGGTTTTAGGTGCTTGCAAGGTGGCAATGCTTTCATGTGCTTATTCGAGGGCAAGGCTTTGAGGTACTTGCTTGGTCGTAAGGCTTTGATGTGCTTGCTTGAGGGCTAGGCTTTGAGGTGCTTGCTTGGTCGTAAGGCTTTGAGGTGCTTGCTCAGGACAAGGATTTAAGTGCTTGCACGAGGTAAGACTTTAAGTGTTTGTACAGTGACAAGGCTTGAGGTGCTTGCTCGGGGCAAGGCTTTAAGTGCTTGCTCGGGACAAGGCTTTAAGTGCTTGCATAGTGGCAAGGCTTGAGGTGCTTGTTTGGGGCAAGGCTTTCAAAGTCGTTTGAGATTAAGAACATTTTATTGGAACGAAGTCCTGACTCTAATTATTCAAGTAAAATCATCATTCCCAAATATCGAAAGTGGACATGCAGGCCTGAAAAACTGAAAATTTAAAAGACAATGGGCATACAAGCTCGACAAGCTAAAAATTAAAAACTAAAGGAAAAAATTTCCAAGTGAAGGTAAAATAAGCTACTTGTAACAATTCTTCAGATTGTCAGCGTTTCAAGGTCTGACGAGTGGTCTGCTCGAGGTTAAATGACGACTCCTTTCGGAATGCAGATGATGAACTTCGCGGATGATGAGATTTGCATGACGTTGGAACTTATTCCTCGAACATTGGTAATGTAGCACTGTCTAGCAGCTGACGGGTCTCCACGTACTATCTCCACGCCATTACTGGTATGGAACTTCATAACAAGGTGGAAAGTAGAAACAATAGCTTTGATCTTGTTGAGTAATGGCCTTCCCAGTATAGGATTGTAGGCCATGACCACCTGGAATGACGTGATTTTAGTCACCTGATTTTGATTTGACCCCAATGTAAGGGGAAGATTGACGATTCCCTCCCATATAATCGTGCTGCCTCCAAATCCTTGAAGCGGAGTTTTAACAGTTTTGATATGTTCGGTCGAAATTCCCATCCTAGAGTATGCCTCATGTGAGAGTATGTTGGCCGCGCTCTCATTGTCAGCCAATATCCTCTTTACCTCAAAATTAGTTATGATCGCTGATATGACCAATGCATCATCATGTGAATGTGACAAGCCTTCCAAATCCCGTGACCCAAATGTGACTTCTTCTATGTCACTAGGCATAGTTCTCGAGATCGGGCTATACTGTATGGCATATTGCTTACGCCCACTGTTCAAGTCTCCTCCTGTTGCTATTCCCCCAGCAATAATGTTAATTGTTCCTGCTGCTGGCTGGTCATTCCCTCTTCCTTCTGGACCTTTTCCTTTGTCTTGATCGTTCCTCGGACGCTTGTTATGACTAACATATGAGCTTAGAAATCCCATTTTTATCAGAGCCTCAATCTCTCGCTAGAGGGCTTTGCAGTTCTCCGTTGTATGTCCGTGATCCCGATGATAATCACAATACTTGTTCCTGTCCTGTGTGTTAGGAGGAGACTGCATCCTTGAAGGCCATTTAAACTCCTTCATATCCTTAATCTCCATCAGAATATTTGACCTGAAGTGTTCAGATGAGTTAGTGACGTCGACTACGTCTCCTGCCTCTGCTTGTTCTTGTGAGCTTCCGGATAAGGATTAAAATCGTGTTGCCTTTTGTGCTCGGGGTTTCTTTGAGGTCCGGTGAGGATTTCTCCTCCGGTTCAGTATTTCATCCATATTAATATACTTTTCTGCTCGGGTAAGTAGCTCGGTCACGGACTTCAGCGGGTTTTTGATAGAGACATCTTGAAAGCCTAGCATCTTATAGCATACGTGAGGACGGAGATTGCTGCTGTTATGTGAAGGTCGGGTATCTAAAGTCTTCCTTATTGAACCTTGTCATGAAATTACGCAGGGATTCATTTGGTCCTTGCCCGAGTTATATGAGGGATACGAGTGTCTCTTGATGCGCTTGCTGCTGGTAAAAAATCCGAAAAACTTGTCGGCCAAGTCAGAGAATGAAGCAATGGAATTGGGCTCTAAGGTTGAAAACCAATCCCTAGCAGCGTTAGTCAAAGTTTATGGAAAAGCTTTACACATCACGGGATTTGGTGCCACTTGCAAGTTCATGACGTCCGCATATACATTGAGATGTTTGATAGGGCCAGTTGTTCCACCATACTCCTTTATGCAGGGAAGTTTAAACCTGTCTGGGAGCGGATATGAGAGCATTTCCGGTGTGAAATGAGTGTTTGGGATAAATCCATTTATCCCTTGGGTATTCTTTTGCAATCTAGCAATGATAGGAATATGATCTTCACCAGTTCGCTTGAGTCCATAGTAACCAACCTCGAGGCCGAGGCCACTAGGGGTACGCTCGAGGCCCCTGATCCACCATTGTCATGAGCTTCGCGGGTATCCCGAGCTTGAGCATCAATCATAAACCCTTTTCGTTGTCCTACTCTCGGTGTCGGTGGATGCGCCTGCGCGCGGATGGGCATCCCTCTAGCTTAGCAATTGAGTTAGCGTCGCAACTTGTTGACGAAGTTCTTCAAAAGCACCCGCATTAGCCACCTGTGGTTGAGCAGTTGGTACTGCAGATGATTCTTCTTGATGAGTTGGGGGCTCCGCAATAGGTGGTGGGTCTAGCATGGATGAGCTTGCTAGAGGAAGACCTGAACATGTGTTGACCATGGCTTTTGGTAGCGCTTCCCACAGACGGCGTCAATGATGCTACCAAAAATGGCACATGTTGATTTTCGAGCTTGACGACTGAGAATGAGCACGAACAAGATCTTTCGGTACCTGAAATAAAGGCGTCGATGTGTGTTCTCGTCACCCCTCCGATGCTTAAGTCAGAGAGAGAATTTGAGAATAAAAATGTGCTGAAAATTGTGTAAAAACGTACCTTGATAATGAATTGGAATGATATATTTATAGAGGTAGGTAGTGTATTCCTGGTAGGATTACTATGTTGAGATCCCTATGAGTTCTAACGTGATTGGAAGTTGTAACTTAGATGGTTTTGTATTACCCACGTGTTTGGATAAAGATGAGACACTGATGGTAGAATCCTTTCAGGATGAGGTAGCATACTAGCAGCATGACTCAAATTCATTGGAAAGTCGTAACTTCGAGGAGGTCCTAAGCCAATGGGGAAAATCACCTCCTCGAGGAAGAACCCAAGGAGTGAAGCCCGAGGAAGTTACCCATCGTTAGTGGGCAGATATGCTCCTCAAGTATGTGTGCTCGGGCAATGAGTGAAGCCCGAGGTCACCCATTATTAGTGAGCATATATGCTCCTCGGGGTATGTGTGCTCGGGATGCACACATATTGGTAGTGTCAATAGGTAAAAGTTTTCAGTAGTATGAAATGTTTGATAAAAATAGAGTTTGATCACTTAGTAAATAGATTTCCTAGTAAAATTTTATTCACTTTAATGCCTAATTTTATATAATTTTGCGTATTAAACATACATTAATTTCATTTCATTAAATTATATAAGACGATCTATAATTTTTATAAGATTTGTGCTTTTTTTAAACCGGTTCGATTCGCTTACTATTACTAAACATGCCTTATAATGAGCAATTTATATACTTTTCCCCATTTTCATAGCCAACAAACGTAGATGTAAAATATCAGTAAGTTAGATCGACAAAGACGTAAATATCAAATATTGGTAGTTAAGAAAAATAGAATTTATTTAATTAGGATTATGGATTGCTTTATCGTGAAATGTCCACTCATTATTCCGTTAATGGTCGGCCATTTTCAGCTGCATGGATAACGATTCAAATTTCATTTTAACGGAAGAAGTTGATCGCATGTAATAGATATAATTATGAGGAGAATTAATAGGTCATGTACAAAATTTAATGCCTTTGTTCTACGCTTTATCATGCACGTTTCTTCAAAGGGAAAGCCAACAACGCAGCACACAACTTTTTTTGATCAAACGCAGCACACAACTTTAGCTAGAATAGGGGTTGGTATATATGTGATTCAATTTTGTGATTTGAGATTTGTGTTTTGAGTGTTTATTATGAAATTACTGAAAATGCGTTCTTTTTT
>CAIGRF010066558.1:37130-48181 GCA_903798235.1 Fraxinus ornus
GGTTTGATTGTGCACCCCTAACTTAAAATGTCTGCGTCCGCCCTTGGCTGTGAGTGCTCGAGTGGCAAACCTTGCGGCCAGCGAACCTGTGATGCACCATTTTATGAGTAGTGTTATTTTGCTGTTAGAACTCGAAGTTGGAACTGAAATATAGAGGTATCTTGTAAGCCCGCTAACCCGGGCAGACCATCGGGTCTTACTGTTTTGTTTTCTATTCTTGTTTTATATTGAAAAAAGGTAGAAAGCAACTCTGGTTTACACCTCTATACCAGGTTGAAACAAGTTGGTTAATCTTTTAAGTCAGTCAACACATAATTTAGGTGCCTGCAAGCATCCTTTTGAGTTTTTTTTTTTTTTTTTCATTTAAACTTCTCTATACTGGATAAATAATTATAGATGTTATGCACTGTAACTTGTTAAGACAAAGAATAATTTTTTATTTATTAGTATAGGAGCTACACGGTTAGAAAATTGAGGTAAGTTTCTAGTATGTTTGATAGTGCTTATTATGGGTCCTACGTAATAATAAGTTGTGGGTTCTATAAAATGTGTGAATAAAAAGTATATTTAATCAATTAAAATTATAATTTAAACTTTGTGAAACATCTATGGTTAAAATCTAGGACTCAGCGCGTGATCATTAGTCACAATCTCGGAAAGGATATACTCAAAAAGTGAATTGTTATTCTAACTCGACGTAAATTGAATATTTCTCACTCATGAACTAATATGGTCTCCTGTACGACTTGGAATAAATTTGGCATTACGACTAACCTGTTGAAATCGATCTTCTTATCTGGCTTATTGATGTAACCTGTCATTGATGGAAGTCCCTAATTGAGACCGGAAGCATACGATCATTTGTGCTTTTCACAGTTACATGTTTATCTCCTTGTTTCCTTTGTGCAGTGTACAATTTGTCTTTTTCAGTATCTCTTCGCTTTTTTAGCAGGACTCGAGTCAAAAACCTAAACTCCGGAGGAAAGGAAACAACATTCTCGACGCAACGCGGAACAAGGAATTCAAATAAAAATACAATTTTTGGAATCCACCAAATTATGAAGAAATAAACTCAAAATTTTATTAATGGAAGATACCTAAAAACGAATAATTAACTTAAGAGTTTACATGAAAGTCTAGTTTAAAACTAAAATTGAAAAGAACTTGAAATAAACTAAATGACAAAAATAGCACTAAAATTTTAAAAGCAGTTTTCGAGTCCTAAATGAACTTGGATGGCTAAAATCTATCATATGTCACGGCAAAACGGTGAGCTCTGTCCGGCTCATCGTTCTCTTTTCAAAAATGTATTATGAGCCCAAATCGATTCTCAAATGCCAAATTTTCAATTTACTGTTATTACTATTTTTCCTTTTTGGTCCAACTGTCCTTAATCTATTCAGCCATATGTTCTACATCAATTCTAATCATGTTGATTATGGTTCCGCCCAGATTAAATCTCCTCTAATAAATTTTCTTTGGCAAAGAGATATTGAAAGACGAACACTTTGCCGGTAATTTCACGAGAGATACCTGAAGGTCTGGTTGAGGGGATCAAACACATGCATGGTCACACATAGACGAGTTAGTTATATGAACGTCCACATCCAGTGACAGTATTAGCAGTGGAGACGGATGTGAAACACAATGGTTCATTTTTCTCTGAGCTGAATAAAGATCTAAGCGTTAAGAAACTATTTGAGACAGGGCAGGGAATGACTATCAGGAAAATACGAGGCATGAGAAAAAGGAAGGACTGTAATAGGGATGCAAAGAAGGGAGCGTTGCAGACAGTGACAATTTGGGTTCATCCAACGTTATTTTCATTTTATAGAAGGATACATTGACCAGTGATTGCCATTGGATTAGAAGAGAATCCAGTAAATTTGATCGTAATGGAGATTCATATACTTCGAGTATCGATGATTTGATGGGAATTTTGATTCTGTTGCCTTTAGTGAACCGGACATGGTCTTTAGACATCTGATGGACAGTCAGGTGTGAGTGCAACAAATTCTCTTGGACTTTATTGAACCAATACAATCTAGTAGACTGAAATTTTATCTATCATGAATAACAGAAACAAGCAAGATATAGGAAATTAATCACAGAATGTAGATATAAGCAATATAAGATCAAGAATCATTGGACATTCAATAAGATCTGCAAAAGAAATCTTCAGGGAATTGCTTTTGTTTGCAAACAATTCCCTTGTGTTTTACTCGAATACAACCCGAGAGTACAAATCAGCTGCGTCTTCGAGATTTGGTCATGAAAAAATACCAGCAGCATTTCAGGAGCTCTTCCAACTAAGTTACATCTGCCTTGCTTCCTATGCGACCAATGTGTAATCCTCCTGTGAATCCTTGGAGTGCTCGTGCACGTCCTTGTCCTCATCCATGCAAAGATAAAATCTTCGAGAAGTTGCCTAAAGCTGGCAGTCTTTGTAAAACGTACTTGCATTCTTATAACCGAATTCCAAGTAGTGAAACTTACTTGAAATCACAAAAACGAGATTGAATCACTTGTCTTTGTTTTGCTTCCTTCCTATAGTGCTTTGTACTCACTTTCTAGTAAAAAACTTGATCACAAGGGAAAGAGTTTGATAGTCACAATCCAAGAACCAAACTTAAGATGTTATACTTCCAAATAAAGTCACAACCTTTATGTGTTTCTCACCCTTTTCTTCACTCGAATTCTACATGTATTCTTCATATGATATGGGTATAGTGGAGGTTGTATATAGAAGTTATGGGTTGTCGAAGGTTGAGTTTCAAATTAATTTTCTAAGTCCTCCATCCAAAACCCATTTCCATTCAATTCAGGGGGTACATCTCACACTCGCACATGATGGGCTTGACCTGATTCCAATATAATATATCAATTAAATATATCTCAACATCTCCAAGTTTATACACGTAAATGGATCGTACGACCAGCGAGTTAATTTAAGAGGGAGAGAAAATATATTTCTCGCCATACCCTAGACATATATCATTTCACATGTTCGAGTATTTCTAACCCCTCAATTAATCAAAGAACATACTCAACTTTCTCATTTATATTGTATTCACAATGTGTTGCAAAACTCAAATAGTTAAAGCAATTGTCCGACCGGTGAATACAAGCTAGGTTGAATCGTGAATATTTCGGGCATTGGGATAGCTATTTCACTCATATTGTCAAGATAAACAAGAAGCATTTTATCATAAGTCATTCCTACCAATTAGATGAAATAGTCTTCTTTTCCTACTTAAATCCTTTAATTTCAAGTCAGCTACTTTCCTAGACGCTTCCCATCAAACCGAATCAACCATAGATATTGGCAACATGCTAAAGTAGCAACATCGAAATAAAATTCTGAGAAACAGTAAAAAGTCATAAGTGTATATAAGTGAGGTCATATGTGCATTAGAAACTCACACAATGAGAAGCAGGGATCAATTATTTCATTTCTCATTGGTTGTTAAAGTACACATGGTATGAAGCAAGTGTTATGATGTTTTCTCCGTTTCTTAGGGCATATGTCTAATCTTAAAAATTAAATATACCGTATAGATCATAGTTTAGATATTCCTCGATATCTAACCTAAGTTATCCTTATATTTATTCCTCTAGACAATCCCAATCGAGAACTCGATCTTGCTATTAAATATGTTTAATGGATAGCAAAATTCATTACGATTACTTGTTTTAATCTCATCTTGATACCCTATCAAGACGACTGGATCACGTACACAATATGATCACCGTGTCTCACCTCAGCACACCTAAATTGTATGATGTTATTGTTCGTGTGAGTAGACCAATCCGACCTGCTTGACCCACTTTATGTGTACATTTTAAATGGTAATCTAATAATCATAACAAAAGATCCTCCTAACATATAAACTCAAAGACATTGTTCATTAATGGATATATAAAAAGTTTACATAGTACATAATTGATATTCTACGCAATCCCAGAGATTTAACATGATTTACAAGAACATCTTTAGGGATATGTTTAGTAAATGGATTATCTACCATTTGGTGCATAGAAATATATTGCAAATTTGATTCTTTTTTCCCTATGATGTCTCTTACAAAATTATACTTTGTATAAATGTGTTTGGTCCTACTGTGATACTTGGAATCCTTTTATATACAATAGTTGCATGACTACCACAATAAATCAATATATGTTTCATATCACCAATAAGGACTCTTAAATGCTGTAAGAATCATTTTAACCAAACAACTTCATGTACCATTGAAGCACATGCTACAAATTCTATTTCCATTGTGGACAAGGAAATGCATGTCCGTTTCTTGTTACTCTAAGAGATGGCGCTACTATTAAACAAGAATGCATATCATGAAGTTAATTTGCACTCATCTAGGTCTCTACCCCAATCATCATCTGTGTATCATTTTAAGTACAAATCATTCTCTTAATATCACAAGGAATAATTAGTAGTACCCTTCAGGTATCTCAATATCTTTCTCATGCTCTGTTTTGGGATTAGATTGATACCTGCTGACCAGACCAACGACATAACAAATGTCGGGACAAGTACACGTAATAGCATACATCAAGCTCCAAACTGCATTGGAGTATGATACTCTAGACATTTCTTTTTCCTTAAGAGTCTTAGAAAACGTGAAGACTTAGGCCCTATTCTCTTTGTCATTTTCAAGCCGTTTTCTATTTTTAATTTTTCAAAACAGTGAAAATGCGTTCTCTATCTTATTTTCGAAAACGCGTTTTTGAAAATGAAAAAAAAAACTGAAAACAGAAAATGATTAAAACGTCATTTTGGAAAATCTAACGAGGAAACAACGAAAATTCACAAAACACAGGAAACACAATTCTCAACTCTCTCCCTCTCTACCCCCCTATTTTCTCTCAACTCTCTCTCTCTCTCTTCCCCTATTTTCTCTGTAAATCGATTTCCTCTCACAAATCTCAATCAAAAAATGAAAACAGACCGTGAAGACAAATCAAAGGGTTCTCTACGGCATCTTCAAATCAAGTTTTAAGGTGGTTTAGCCGAATCGAAGGCTTATCGACGAGCTTTTTGAATGAAGATTTCACATCTTCAAATCAAGGTTTTGATTCTTTACTTGTGTTAATCTTTGGTTATTTTCTTTCTATTCCATGTCATAGTTGTTGGGTCCAATTTCGCCTCTTTTTTATTTGTTGGGTGTAAAAATTGAGGCTGGTTGGATAATAGTTGGAGCGATCAATTCGCAGGGGGAAGGGTAGATGGTGGTTGAGGCGGAATTGCAGGTTGAATTCGCAGGGGAAGGGTAGCTGGTGGTGGAGGTGGATGTGGAGGTGGAATTGCAGGTTATGTATGGGTGTTTTTTGTTTTGGCTATTCTTGATGTTTGGGGGTATCCGTTCGGTGGTGGAGGCGGAAACATTAAGGCACAATAATAAGGCGTAGAATAGCAAGAGAGCAATAGATTTGGTATGAGTTTGCAGATTTAGAAATGGAGATTACCTTGTCTACGTTTATGATTCTTGCTCATTGAAGCATCATATCCAAGAAAGAGGTTAACTGATTAGGAGTAAAGGAGCTCCTAATGGTCATTGATCCTTCTGGATCAAAACCCATAACCTCTAGTATTTTCTAACAAAAATTTAAAAAGCGATATCAGGTTATGCAACGAAGGAAAAAAAAAAACAGAATCTTAAATGGATAATAGCTACTTCATTACAATTTTACAGCAAAAATATATTTTTTCCATAGAATTCATAATCTGAGTTCTTTTTACCCAAGAAAGGGTTTCCTTTAGAAAGCTCAAGAACCAATTGAACATCGTTGTCAATCTCAGAAGTATCCCCTATCATATTCTGTACAAATAATCAAATATAGGATTTTTTTTTTCTTTTCAATTTGCTCATTTACAATGTAGTTTCTAATTGATGTGTGAAGAATCAACTAATCAATATACCAGTATTTAAAACAAGACAGACATGAACATTTTTTTACCTAGAAAATGATAAATAAACAAGAAATCAAACTTAATTAAAGAAAATGAATCCAAATGTGGATGTTAAAAGCAATAAAGACTTTTTTGGCTCAAATTTGTAGTTGTTTCAATGTGAAATCATATTCTCCATCTTTCTGATTTTGTCTTGCTTCAGAAATTTTTGATTAGTCAAAGATTAATGATGAAAACGTTTGGAAGTAGAGGCGAAGTTTCTCTTACTCTGTATTGCTTTGGAGAATGTTATAGGAACACTCCTATAATTCCTAACCTAGCACATGGTTCACCTCAAATTGGGAAATTGAGTTCTATGTGCCCGAAGTAAATATAAAGACTAGGTTTCACACAATAAATTGGATTATTTTACAATGAATTTATAATTAAATGAATCAGCTCCCTAGAGGATATGATTATTAGGTAGTAAATGGTGCAAGTAGTTTCTCTGTTATTTCTTGGTGAACACTTTATTCTCAATGCCTCAACAAAAAACTTTATTCGACCTTCCCATATATGAAATGCGCTCATTGTGAAATCAACTATTAATTTCTATGAATCTTCAATTGTGTCTTCCTGGCTAAGTTTCAAAATTTATAAGTCAATTTGTTATCTTCTTATTTGGAATTTATACGGGATTCAATTATTTATTGAATTTTATCTGTTACGGTACTCTGTATATTCCCGTAGTGATTTACTTTACTCTTACGTTTATTTTTTCATGTGGGACCTTTTTTAACTTTTCATTTTTTATATGGGACCAACTGAATAAGGTACAAAACTGAATGAATTGATACTAAACAGAGCCTTTCCATTTTACATAAGTTGGAATACTTTCTCAAGTCTCCATGTCCTTTTAACTTTCCAGATTGGCCCAAAGAAACACTTTAACCATCATTGGGTTTCATATTCACATGCATATGCCTTAAATATTTGTAAATATACATAAATAGATCGATCCTATTCTGGTTTTCTAGGGGAGCTAACAGTGGTACACAAGAAGTTTTTTTTTAAAATGATCATACAAAATTAGCCGTGTATCTACAGATAAATAAGATAGATATTGACCATTAAGAATCACATTGCCATACTAATTCAACCTGCATAAAAATCAAGGATCTTATAAACAAATAACAAGTGTTGTTTAGGATCTTCAAAGTGGATGCCTTTAGTCACATCATAACCTTTTTTCTCAAACCCTCAGTAGATAATATAAAGGGATGCCTTTAGTCACACTGATCTTCAAAGTGGATGCCTTTAGTCACACTGATCTAAAGGGATCCAAGGAAACTGTGAAGCTGTCAAATGATCCTTTATCTGATCTCTCTCAAATTCAGGTATGTCTTCAATTTCTGTTCTCTAAGCTTCTCCAAACGATCTCCTTGGATATTAACACCTAATATAATATCTTCTTCACCAATGTTCTCCATTTTAAAATTTGAAGACAACCTTTTCGTAATGGTTTTAATATAATCCTTATCATTTCTAACCGGTAAAATACCGTGTATGTAGAGATATAAAGTTAAAAAAATTTCATTGGACCTTTTAAAATAATGCGATGATATTTGTTTTGACAAAATTGTACGAGATAACCGCTTTGTCAAATCTCAAGTACCACTGTCTACAAAACTGCTTTAGGCCATAGATTGATCTTTTCAATTTACAATCTTTATTCATTTAGCCTGTTTTAATGAAACCTACTGATTGTTGCATGTAGATTTATTCATCCAATTCTCCATTAAGAAATGCAGTACTCACGTACAGTTGATGTAATTCTAAATCTAAATGTGCCACTATGGCTAAAAGTAGGCAAATTGAAGTAAATCTCACTACTCGTAAAAAGGTATTTTCATAATCTATACCCTCATGTTGGGTATAATCATTTGCTACCAATCGAGCATTATACCTCTCTATAGTCCCATCAGCTCTTCGCTTTATCTTGAAAACCCATTTTTTCCTAATAGCTCTTCTACCAGACGGAAGATCAACCACGTCCTAGACTTAATTTGATTTCATAGACTCCATCTCTTCTTCCATTGCATTCTTCCACTTTTCCTTTGCAGGGCATGATATAGCTTCTTATACTGATTTTGGTTCTTCACCTCTTCTGGAGATACTAGGAAAACTTGACTTTTAATCTCAAAATGATGTATAGACATACTTTTTCTAGTACTTTTACGAAGTGAAAGCTTCGATGTTACCCAGTCACTTGGAGATAAATTGCTTCCACTTGGATCAACAGGTGTAAGTGATTCCTCTTGCACCTCAGTTGATCCATTAAGTACAAATCTATTATCTAATTTAAAAAAAGGTTCTCCTTTTCTAATTTTTCCCTACTAGGAAATCACTCTCAAGAAATGTCATATCTCGTGACTCTATTTTAGTTATAGTCCATCTGATTTACACCTATGAACACATACACTTTAGATTGGTCTGAGTATCTTATAAGTATACACTTCTTACATCGCAGACCTAATTTTCTAAACTTGCTTGAGGAATCATGGATGTAGGCACCTGATCTCCATGATCTAAGAGATCTTAAATCATGGCATCTACATGTCCAAAGCTGATATTCAAAACGTAGGTCGCAGTTAGCAAAGTATCTCCCTAGTACGAAATGGGTAAGTTGGTCTGCGCCATCATAGATCTCACCATTTTTAACAATGTTCTATTATTTCTCTCAGCAACACAATTTTGTTGTTGTGTGTTGAGAATAGTTAACTATCTAATGATTCCTTTATCATTACATATTTTTTTGAACTATTCGGATAGATATTCACGCCATCAGTAGGTCCCTAAGGCTTTCACCTTCTACCTATTTGATTTTTTTTTACCACATTTAAATATCGTCTAAAGTATTCTAATGCCTCGACTTATGAGAAATCAAATAGATATAACTACACCGCTTGACATCGTCTATAAAAGTGATGAAATAAGAGGCTCCATGTTTTCCCGAACATTTATAGGGCTACATTTATCTGAATAGACTAATTGTAATGGAAGTTTAGCTATTAAGACTTCACCAAATCGTTTTCGTGTTGTTTTGTTGATTAGGTAATATTCACAAATAAGTAATGAAACCTTAGAGATTGAACCTAGCAAGCCTTTTCTAGTTAACCTATTCATTCTCACTTATCAAATATGTCATAATCTAGCATGCCATACACGTGTATCAACATTCAAATCTTTAGAAGAAGATACATTCATAGAAAAACAATGATCAACATAATAGTTATAAGTGTTTGGATAAAAATCCAACCCTAAAAAGCCACTTGATAGATATCTAGCTCCATAATAAACATTGTCATTACAAATACGAACAGAATTACCACAAAGCTCAAACTGAAACCTAATCTTAAAAGAATAACAACAGAAATCATATACCTTCGTATCCCCGTGGAAATAAAAAATCATGAAGTAGAATAGTACGGCCACCACACAAATGCAACTTGCATGTACCGATCCCTTTTACCTCAACTCTATCATCGTTGCCGATGTATTTCCACATTGTACTAGCTAAAAGTTGACGGAACTTCATAAATGGTTCTCAATCCCTAGTTACATGGTTTGTCACTCCTGAGTCTACAATCCATATAGAATGAGATTTGGTTAGCATAATAGTGCTTAAAACATAAACAACACTAAAAGAAGTATTTACAGGAGCTACATGTTTTTGGCTTAAAGTATTCCAGTACCTGACAGTTGAAGCATTTTAGCTTGCTCTTGTCTTTTTTCTTTCCAAAAGATTTATCCTTTTTGCTACGCTTGAGTTTGTTCTTTTTAGTTCATTGTCCAATTTCTTTTCCATTCATTTCCCACCTTTGAACCAATTCTTCTTATGTTTAAAGCCTGAAACTTTTTTAGAATCAGACTTAGCCATAAAAGCATGTATCAGAGATTTAGCCGCACCAAGACGCTCATTCTCTAGTTCTACACGGTGGGCAACATCAACAAATGTTTTGATGCATTATTATGATTCAGATTGACTTTGAAATATTCCTCATTATTAGGAAGAGACCGGATCAAAGCTTGAACTTGCTACTCATCAAAGAGTATGTGACCATTTGACTTTAATTCCCTAATCATAGTAGACATGGTCCTCATATGCTGTATGATGTTGTAATTATGAGGTTTCTTGTAAGTGTCAAACTTAATAGTCAGCTGTCTGAGTCTAATCACACTAGTAGTACCATATTTCTCTCTCAAATATATCCAGATGTCATAAGCAGTTGGAAACTATGTTTGTCAAAGAACAAACCATGACATGAAATATGGCTTAAAGAAACTTCACTAAATACAGAAGTCCACGTATGACATAAATAAGCATACATGGACTTGGGAGATTATTGTTACGCCAAATAGGCCGAAGCCCATCTTAGTAAAGCCCAAACTGGCTGAACCACCATCTGGGGAAGCCCATCTTGTGAGGTGCCACCTTGCCAAGCCCAAAATGGCCAAAGCCTATTCTTGGCAAGACCCCTACTTCTACCAAAGTCCCTGTGCTGGAGCTATGCACAAGGTCCAGCGAAGAACTCGAAGCTCAACCATGGCAAATAATGACCTGTGTTTGGAGATCTTAAATTTGTAAAATTCTTTTAGAATGATTGATTGGACTATTGCAATGAGTTAAAAGGGCCAATCTTGTCAGCATAGGGTATGGGGAGGTTGTTTTGTTAAGGGACATTTAGTGCACCGTATGCTAGTAGAGTTAAAATCGATGCCTATGATGTGATGTTTTGGTTAAGAGATGGAGCCACATGTCCTCTCATCCGGTGGTTATTATTATACATGTAACACTATAAATAGATCCCCTTAGTGCCATTATAGGAGGATGGTTATCTACAATTCATGTACTCTCTTTACAAATATATGGTCTTTCAAGGGCTTAAGGGATGAACTTGATCTTTAGCTTGGTTCTTTGGTTCTTTGTTGTAACGCCCCAAATTTCATTTTCCTCAAGGCGCTACTTAAGTTGAAATGTGCTGTAAATAATTTTTCTCAATAAATGCCAAAATGCGTAAATATTTATTTTTTTCAAAACTATAGCAAATTAAAACTAAATGCGGAAACATCCTTTGAG
>CAIGRF010066560.1:19531-35549 GCA_903798235.1 Fraxinus ornus
ATTTGTATCTCACAATCACAACTCCTTGTGATTAACAAATCACAAAGACTTGAATCTACGGATTCTATTATTTAATTAATTAGAATATTATTTCGATTAAATAATAGATATTGCCATAAATATGCATCGGTTACATATACATTAAAAGTGCTTATGTCCAAAGTTGATTGGACCTAGGGCATAACACTTACAACATCATCATAGTATTGGATACTAGATAGATAGGAGAATCTTTAAAAATATGGTAATAGAAAATATAAACCACCTGCCACAACTTTTATCGAATCATCAAATGTTTTCACTTCATCTAAATATTTGCGCAGCACTATAGGTTCATTCTTAATTTGAAACCAATTCTTTCCACATATACAAGTTTCAACCATCCTTGCACATAATAAACTCCTAAAAGAATTAATTATCCGACCTTCAGTTCAGAATGCAGACTCAGAAGCAAATATAGAAATTTGAACTCTAAAGAGGAAAAGAGTTTTTGATAGAATAGGTTAGTCTTGAGATTATTAGATATAAATTAGGATTATTTGGTAATAATAATATATATGTAATAGAAAATTATAAATTGACAAAAATACACACAAATGACAAAACTATTGAATTTTACATATTTGGATGAATTTTCAAAAAAAATCATTATTTTTATTTTTTTATTTTTATATAATCTCAAACCTAAATCAAACTGTTTTTGATCGGTTTGGTTTGGTTCAAAACCATTTCGTTGATGGGTCCATGTGGCGCCAAACCGAAGGTTTCTAAAATGCGATTTCGGTTCGATTCTCCGGTTTGACAATTTTTGCTTACAACTCTAATAAAGAAAACACTTCATTTTGAACCTGAAAATTGGAATCCGCATTACATTCAATAACCTTAAATAGACAATACAAGACACCCATTTCATAAAAAAAGTTGAAAACCAATTTAGGGCGTGTTTGATGTATATTATTGAGGAAGAAATGCATTTTAAATAGTGATATGATGGGAAATATGTGGTTAAAAAGTAATGAAAATTTATCGATGTGATGGAAAATATTATTTTATTGAATAATGTGTTGTTGAAAAAGAGTTTTGAAAGAATATACTTTAAAAAAATGTGTGTCAAACAGGGGCTTAGTTGTGCATTAATTAAGCAAATCGTTGATAAATAAAATAACAAATACAAATTAATGAATAAAATATAAAAGACCTAATAACTAAGAAACTATAAATATTTCCTTTTTAAACTAAAAGTTTACAAATGTTATGTTTAAGAGTCTTCTCGTGTTCAAGAACCAAGCAACCTTTGTAATTTCTATAATGCAGCCAATTTCAAGGGTAATAAGTCAGCACCTTGATCTTCACTTCTGCAATAAATCATATAAATTGTTCATTCCTTCATCAGATACCTTAAAAAATAATTCACATTGTTATGTTTCTTTCTTCCATGTAAAATGAAATTTTTGGAGATGTTAATTGCAGATATGTTGTCATTATAAATCGGAGTAGGTTCCAGTTGTTTGAAATGAAGCTCTTCAAAAATCTTCCTTAACCAAATGACTTGACAAGCACAAGTAGTTGTAGCTACGCACTCTGCTTTAATAGTCGATAAAGTAACAACAAATTGCTTCTATGACGACATGAAATAGCTCGTGAACCTAACATGAAAACAAAACATCTTCTCTTTCGATTATCCATGTTGCCAGCATGATTCCTGTCAATTAATCCACACAAATGTGACATTTCTCCCTTATTGTAGAATAATCCAAGTTCAATCGTTCCTAACAATTATCATAAAAAAAAATTCTCTTGGTAGCTAGAAGATGCATCTCCCTCAAGAAGAAATTTTGAATTGTATCAAATGATAATGTTTTTATTGTTCTTTCACCAACATGATCAGCAAGAGAGAATTACAGGCCATATACATAAAGAAAGGAAGCTGTACAACAGTTATAAATGTTACAGAGAAGGAAAGACATTGAGTTATGGCAACTATATTAGAATTCGCCTTTTTTGACTGAGGTATAAAAGGATAAAATTGAGTGTATTGTCTTGATTTTATGCAAGTATCTTCACACAGTGATCATATCCAGAAACTGAGGATTTTGTCCACAAAATTGATGTTGATTCACAGGGTAATCATCTCCAGGAATTGATGCTGATCATGAGGATTCTGTCCACTGATTATGAAGATTTTGTTGTAGCTGGCTGATTTATATTAATATCCTCCCACAAACTTGGTCGGGGCTGGAGGCGAAGTTCGAGACAGAGAAAAGCAAGTGTGGTTTTAGACATGGGTTTAGTGAAGATGTCTGCAACCTGATGTGTAGTGGAGATATGTCGAGTGACAAGAAGACCAAGTACAACTCTTGACTCACATAGTGATAATCTAACTCGATGTGTTTGCTAGGAGAGTGGAAGACAGGATTATTTTCATATAGAGTGCACTGAGGTTATCACAAAATAACACTGGAGGGTGAGATTGAGGAACACCAAGGTCTTTAAGAAGGAATGCCATTCATGTAATCTCAGCAGCAGTGTGAGCTATGGTGAGGTATTCTGCCTCTATGATAGAGTGAGAGACTATATGTTGCTTCTTTGCACACCAGGAAACTGGGTTGGGGCCAATGAAAGTGCAATAACTAGTCGTTGAACGATGATCAGTGGGACAACCTGTCCAGTCTGAATCAGAAAATGTACAAAGATCAAATATAGTGTGGGGAGTGAAATCAAGACCAAGATTAATAATGCCTTTTACATATCGTAGGATTCGGTGCACCATTTTAAGATGCGAAAGTGTGGGTGCATGCATGAATTGAGAAACAAAATTAACACTATAAGAAAGATCAGGTCGAGTGAGTGTGAGGTACTGTAAGGCACCAACGATCCACTATAGTAACTGGGATCATGAAGGAGAACACCATTATCATGACCCTTAGTCTTTGTCTCAAGAGGGGTGCTCATGGGTTTGCAATCCACCATTTTTATTTTCTCAAGAATGGTAAGTGAGTAGTGAGATTGAGAGAGATGCAAACCATCAGATGTATGTGCGATCTAAATACCAAGAAAGTGGTAAACAAGACCGAGATCCTTCATGGCTAACTCTGTATATAATACTTGAATAAAACTGGATAGAATCTGTGGGTTGGAGCCTGTAAGGAACATATCATTAACATAGAATAAGAGTATTAAAGTCCTATGAGGCGAATGTAAAATAAATAATGATGGATCAACTAGACTACAAAAGAAATTGTGTTGTAAAAGAAAAGCACTGAAGCGATCAAACCAAGCACGTGGAGCTTATTTTAATCCGTAAAGAGCACGTTGTAGCTTGCACACATGTTTAGGATACACTGGGTCAACCATGTCTGGAGGTTGCTCCATATAGATATCTTCATAGATAAACCATGGAGAAATGCATTTTTAACGTCTAACTGTTGAATATCCTATTGACGAACCAAAGCAATGTTGAGGACTAGACAAATTGTTCCGGGTTTGATGGTAGGAGATAATGTGTCAACGTAGTCTACACCATCTAATTGAAGATAGCCTTTAGCAACAACAAGAGCTTTGAGTCGATCAAGAGTTCCATCAGAGTTGAGTTTTGGCTTGAGGACCCACTTGGAACCGATGACATGAATTGTAGGGTCATGAGGGACAAGTTGCCAAGTGTTGTTATGATGAAGGGCATCCATTTCCTCTTGTTTTGCTGATCTCCAACCATCATGAGTAAGAACTTATTTAACCGAGTGGGGGCACCCTTGGGATATCTTCACTGGCAACAATGAGTGCATATTTAGGATTGGGTTTGTGAATGCCAAGTTGAGAGCGAGTTACCATTTGTTGATTTGGAGGCTCCGATAGTTCAAATAACTCAGGTGGCTCAAAAAAACATTAGGAACAACTTTAAGTTGAGGCTCAACGTGTTTTTGAGTGGAAGGAAGTGACGTGGGTGCTTTGTATGAATCCTGATGTTGTGAAGACAAAGAGGAGTTAGTTAAATGAGAATGAATAGTGTCTGAACTTGCTGTATTAGATGAAGGAGGCGGTAACCGTGGAGCAATCATCAGGTCTGTAGAGGCAGATGGCAAAGATGAAGTTGATTCAAAAGAAGCAGTTGTAATGGAGGCAGCAGATTCAATTACAGCATCTTGTGAAGGAGTTGGATATGGCAGATGAGATGGTGAAAGGGGTGAGTCACATTTACTAATAAACAGAGGAGAAAAATTAGTTTGAGAAATATGAAGAGTAGTTCATGAGTCAAAAATACTCATCGATTGATCAGGGAAATTGATAGAATCATAGCCTTGAGATTTCTTAAAAGGAAAATTGGTCTCATCAAAGACCACATGCTGTGAAATATTTTTTTTTTATATAGGTGGATGGAAGCACTTATAACCTTTTTATCAATCACTATATCCTAAGAAGATGCATTGTAGTGTCTTTGGATCAAATTTGTTTTTCCGAATATCCCAAGTATATGGAAAACGTTTAGATCCAAATACACGTAGAAAGAAGTAATTTGGATGCTTCCCCTATAATTTGAAATATGATGTATCTAAGTCAAAGGGCTGTTAATGGTAGACGGTTAACAAGAAAAACAGCTGTTGCAAAGGCATCAACCCATAGTATAAATGAGTAACCATAGTGGAATAACATTGCCATACCTAGTTCATGAATTATTCTATGACAATGCTCAACCATACATGTTTGCTCTGGGGTTTGAGGGCAAGAGATTTGATGAATAGCCCTGTGCTTGAAAGTGAGAACTGAGACTTGAGTTAATGAATTCTCCACCACCATTAGAGTGAAATATTTTAATTTTTGTATCAAATTGTCCTACGACATATTGTTCAAAAGCCAAATAAGCATAAAAAAATTCAGATTTTGTTTTAAGGTGAACGAACCAAGTATATCGAGAGCAGTCATCAACCAAGCATGCATAATAAAGAAATTTTCCAAGGGATAAGATAGGTGATGGACCTCAGAAATCACAATGAATTTTATTGAAAATGGTTGAACTAGAATTATCAGAACAAAAAAAAAGGTAATTTATTGAGTTTGCCTAATTGACAGCTATGACAAATTGATTGTATCTTATTGGATCCTTGAACATGGATTAAGCCTTTGTGTTGAAGTAACTTTAGAGTGGATGCTTGAGGATGTCCCAACTGTTGGTGCCATACTTCGCAATACTGGATTTGTGCCTGTGAGAATAGTTTAATTCATAGGGGATTAAATAACATACAAATCACCATTATGCCTTCAAGGCATCTCCTTGTGACCTGTCTCCTGTTCCTTAACACAGAAATCCACGTTAGAAAATTCACAATTCAAAGGATAATGATCAGTAAGCTGGCTTATAGATAGTAAGTTTCATTTTAGATGAGGGACATGCACGGCATTATTTAGGGGTAGGATATGAATTTCATTTTTAACAAAAGTATCACCAACAGATTTAATTGTTAGAGATTTACCATCGCCAATTAAGACAGAATCAGTACCAAGATAGGGACGTATATTTTTCAGCATACATACACAACCTGTCGTGTGGTTTGAATTCCCAGTGTATGATGTCCATTCAGTATCAAAGGCTGTGTTGCCAAGAGTGAAAGCATCCAAAGCCTGTGGGATTTCATCTTGGTAGAGAGATTGTTTTGGTAAGTGCTAATAGATTTTTGCAATTTGGCCTATGATAGCGCAAATTTGACAGGTATCATTGTGGTACATTTCTCATTCAGCTGGTGTCATTAGTCATTGTCCTGGAGGAGGTGGTCTTCTAGTCATAACATCTTACTTGATGTTGTCCTGAGATGGCTGTCGGCTAACAGTGGTGTGTCTTTGGTTGTTGGAGTATTTTTGGTTGTTGAAGTTCTGATTGTGAGCTTGGAAACCACGACCATTTGGGTTGAAGTGATTTTGTGATTCTTAGTTGGTGGAAGTATATTGTTGAGGATGCTACTTTTGACCATAAAAGGCTAATTGGTGAGTTGTTGCATTGGTGGTGAATCGATTTTACATTGCTCATATCCTTGCAGTAGAGATACTAGATCGGTGTAGGTTGGACGAGGTGGCTTTAACATGGTTGTGTGAATGATTCATACTTTGGGCCTAGACTTGTGAGAAGGGAGAACACCTTAACCTTATCAATAACAAGGCTTCCAATGGCTGCTACGTTGTCAAAGATTCCCTTGAAATTGTGAATATGCTCGCCAATTGTGGTGTTTTCATCCTTTCAAAGATATGTTAATTGTTGTAAAAGAGTAGACTCTCTTTCCTGAGAGTCTTACTCATAAGCTTCCTTGAGAGCATCCCAAACAAATTTGGTTGTGTCTTGCCTAATAGCAAGACTAAGTGCTTCTTCAGCAAGCGTGCCAATGAGCCATCCGCGAAGAAGTCGGTCTGATTCTTGCCAAATGATAACATCTTCTGTAATTTTGTCTGTGGTTGGTATGGAGGACTTAGTTGGTTCAATTTCTCCAGTGAGGTGACTAACCATGTCTTGGCTTTCTGCAAGTGCCATAGCTTGCTCCTGCCATAGAGGATAATTGCCTATTTGAGTTTAAGGGTGATGAAGTTATTGACATTGTGAGAAAGAAGGGCCATTAAGAGATAACTTGTTACTCACACAGGCTCTGATACCAAGAAAAAATCTTGAATTGTATCAAATGATAATGTTTTTATTGTTCTTTCATCAATGTGAGCAACAAGAGAGAATTATAAGCCATATATATACAAAGAAATGCTATGGTTAGAAATGCTACAAAGAAGGAAATACATTGAGTTATGGTAACTATATCAGAATTCACCTTTTTTGATTGAGTTATAAAAGGATAAAATTGAGTGTATTGTCTTGATTTTATGCAAGTACCTTCACACAGTGATCATCTCCAGAAATTGAGGATTTTGTCCACAAAATTGATGCCGATTCACACGATAATCATCTCTAGGAATTGAAGTTAATCATGAGGATTATGTCCACTGATTATGAAGATTCTGTTGTAGCTGGCTGATTTGTGTTAATACCTTACACATTCTATGTACTTGCTAATTAGAATCACAATATACATTATGTCAGTTGCAATCAAATATATCAAACTTTCCATCGTAAACATTTGAGGCATACTTTTTTGGTAAATTGTCTACTTTTAGAAATTTTCACACTAGCCAGTTTCCATTGCTCTTTTTGACAAGCATTGGGTTGGTGACCCGTACATGATAAAGAGCCTCTTTGATGAATCCATTTCTTAGCAGCTTCTCCACCCCTTTCCTAGATCTTTATATCTTTTCGCACAAAGTGGTCTACGTTATTGTTGCTTAGAACGAACTCAAGGATTAATATTAAGCTTGTGGTAAGCAATCTTTGGATCAATTGCTTCCATGTCTGTATGGCTTTAGGTAACTACATCTAGTTTTGACTAAGGAAATCAATAAGCCTAGACTGAAGCAGCTGCTGTATTTCACGTCCACTTCTAAGTTCTTTTG
This sequence comes from Fraxinus ornus, assembly GCA_903798235.1. Taxonomy (NCBI): domain Eukaryota; kingdom Viridiplantae; phylum Streptophyta; class Magnoliopsida; order Lamiales; family Oleaceae; genus Fraxinus; species Fraxinus ornus. Next base: position 27,005 of record CAIGRF010066560.1, read on the forward strand.
GGTTTTGACTAATCTGACCTGAACTTTGTCTAGTTCTTCCACTGGTTCTACACCCTTATCTTTGAGCCTAATTATGGGATCCAAAGAACAGAGGTTAGGCTCTGCTAAGTATGCCATATTTACTCCATGCTGGAATGGAATGTTAGGAATTCCAGCTTTGGTAGGATAGTGTACTATACAACATCTTTCTGTGGCTTTCCTATTGCTTTTGATTTCCCGAGTCTCATAAGGTATTGGGAATTTAATTGAATAATGTTACATCAATACGATTGCTCTTAAGTCAAAGAGTAAAGGTTGTCTCATGATTGCATCATAGGGTGAAGGGAAATCGAATACAGCAAATTTAGCATTAACTTTATCTCGGCGAGGTGTTTCTCTGATTAGTAAGCTTCATCTTTCCTTTTGCTCAGGTTAGGATTATGTTCAATCTAAGAACTATATTTGAATATCGCTGAAGGAAGTGTAGTGGGACTCCCATCCATTACTGTGTTGACATACAAAATGTTAATGGTACTTCCTGGAAAAGCGTTATAATTGGATGGTATGTCAACCACTACGAAATCAGCAATTATCCTTCTTTGGCAAGTAATATCTCCCAGCTTGAAGATCAAAGCAATCTGACCTCGTGCATCAATTTCATCCATTTTTTTATCAAATTTTATTGAAACAAGATTTTTGTCAAAATGCTATTGATTGGTAGAATTGGGCAACAATTCGTGCCAATTCTTTATGGCTTTGAAGGTCACATGACTGCTAGCTAAGCAAAATGTCAATGACACTTTCTTTGAGTATACTACCTCCATAAATTATATATATCAGGTTGGGATTGGACAGTAAACTTGTTTAATAAATTTCGATGATAAGACTTATGATTGCTGAGAATTTGAATTGAAACACATCCCATCTGTTCATGCAGTCTGAGTTGCAATTCTTAAGGTAAGTCATGTTTACGAGCTAGGATTCACATATTATTCTAGTGCTTACTAGAGAGGAGCTTACACAGAAGCCATACTCTTTATTGTGAATGAGGTACTTCTTGTTGTGAATGAGGTCGACCGAAATGTACACATGTACATTTGGTATTTGGTTACTTTTTTTACAATATTTTGTAGACAGCTAGGTCGGCCACTTACTCAATGAAGAAGGTCAAGCGTTGAAGTTCATAGAAAACCTTGCAGTTGTTCTCGATACGATGCCAATAGTCATAATTGGAAAAGATGTTCGAAGTCGATCCCCATTTACAATGGTTAATGTGATACATATGTTAATCAACTTAATCTTTTGACGACCATTTTCCTATATCTATACTGTACAGATATTATTGTAATGGCCAATATGGATGATTTTTATTTGATCGTAGAGTTTTAATACCCAATAAATTCGGACGATAATGTTAAAATGAGCATGATTAATTATATCAACACCACATTGATTGGCTCGCCTGAAAACAAATTTGGCCATTGGAAGAAACGAGTAATTTATGTTGCTCGTGGTCCGTTCATTAGTTGGACAACCCTTTATGAGTTAGCCACTTTACCTTTGGTTTGTTGGCCATTTTCGTTTCTTGTCCATATTTGAATGTAGACCAATTTATGTCTTAGCCCAATTATTTTGGCCCATATGTCCTTAACCAAAGTTTATATATATTGCCTCGTCTTGTGAGATTCGTGTGGTGCAACTGTATGATCAAAGAGGATAGACGTCTATTTTTCACCAGAAGTTGTAAGTTTAACTCGTTATCTTCTTCATCCTTTGTGGTTAATTGCATCCACCATATTGTCTTTTGTGAGTAATATTTACAAGAGGGCAACCATAGTGGCATTAATTTTCAAGACAATTGGTATCAAAACTTCTAGGTGTGATAAATTTGGCCAGAAATATATCTGAAAATCGACTAACATTCTTGGAACCAATCCGATCGGATCTGAAAAATAAGTATTTCAAGCACACTGCTCACCTAGTGGATGAACGAAGGGCACATTCGAAATTTACAGGTCACAGTGCACCTTGCATGGTGGTGCATAAGGGTGACGGACAGCTCCGATGGCGGTACGTGAAACCACACGTACAGACTTCCACCGACATATAGGGCATGAGGGTGAGATTCCGGCTACGGTCTTCAAAGACATAATGTTCCTGGTGATACTACGGACCCTGTGGTGGTGTTTTTTTTTTCAGTTTTATGCACTATTTTTTGGTTCTGAACCACTTTGACCTTGGACGTTTATGTTTCAAATTTTGTTTGATTGGTTATTGCAGTTTCTGAAAGTTTTAGGATAAATAATGGTGGCCCTACAATAGTAAATTCGAATATCGCTTTAATTATGGACCCACATAATTGGTCCTTTAGGTATCATGTTCTTTCATTATTATTATTATTACAGTTAAGGCTATCGCGTGGGGTAGTAATTTACTTTTCGCATGAGGCCATCGTATAGGGATGCCATTTAGTTTGGAGTTACCATGTGGGATAACCATTGTCTGTTGCTAGATCTGGATTATTATTTGCTAATTCCTGCTTTCAATCTTTTTTTATTGTGCTTTTGACTGTTTAGTTAAATTTATTGTCACGACCTTAAGAAAGTTTGATTGACTATTCTATACGATTCTTGTCTCTATTTTACTTGTGGTCGTTGCTCGTTTGCATTCTATAGTTTGAACATTTTTTTTGGTAAAATGACAACACCTTTTGAGTTGGTGTTTTTAATGGCAAATGTGTTTATTTGATATGGAAACAAAAGTTGAAAAGTCGAATTTGGGGTAGTAGAGGTTGGGAGCAAAAGGTAAAAGATGTTATAACTGCAATAAAATTGGACATTTTGTAAGGACTATCCTAAAAGGAATAATAAGCTGAAAGAAAAGATGAGAGCCGAGAGGTGAGGCGAATGTTGCTATTGGGTCCAGTTATGACGTGAGTGAAGATTATTGATAGTCAACCTCATGACTGCATTTGCATGCGTGAAATCCTATTTCCATTGCTCGATTCTAGTGCATGGTTTTACATTACATTCTATTATGTTGAATGTGTACCTTTGCATGAATTTGAGAGTGATCATTACTGTGTGTAATGTGTTGCATGCATAGTAGTTGGGATTATTTTTGTGAGGATTCCTACTGGATGTGCTATCACTTTAGTAGGTGCATTAGCGGTAAGTATGTGAGTTGGCTATATGGAGAATAGATGCCTGATGGTGCATTGGTGATATGTACGGGATGTGGAGAAATAATTTGGATCACGAGTGGTGATGTGATTAAATATTTGGAATTTTCTATGCATTAGAATCTTGATCGGGTGGAGTGAGAGAGTGACACTCGTATTACCTCCATTAGGTGGAAACCTATTATTAACTTAGGTTGATAAAGGGAGGTAGTGATATAGGAATATCCCATGGATTTGGGATCTGTAGTGCTTTACAAGTTAGGCACTAAGAGTGAACAATTTAGTGAGCATGGTTGGCGATGAGAGGAGATATATGTTTTCGAGATACGAGCCACATGGAATGGGATATGATAATTATGGAGAGATCTTATCTTGGGATCATTTATGCATTGATTGTATATGCTGGCCAATTACGTGATTGGCTTGGTGTGTGTTTGATATTCCGTGTATGTTGAACATGTTGAAAATATCTGTTATTATCCTATGATGACAGCTCATCGCATGTATACTATTGTATATTCTTGATTGATTATTGTGAGTATCCATTTCTACTCGGGTTATAGACCTTAGCCTTAGTTGAGTACATGGAGCATGTATGATATGTGTTTCGGGTCAGAGATATATGTAGGGTTTGTGATTCCAATTTTATTTGGTTACCATGATTAGACAAGTATAAATTTTGTGTTGTTTGTTTGCAGGTTTAGTGGGTATTAAGGTAGAGATTTATTGAGTTTTGACACCTAATAAATTCGAGTGATGACATTAAAACCGGTTGAATTAATTATATCAACACCACATTGATTGGCTTGACCCAAAAATAAATTGGGCCACTCGAAGCAACTATTAAGTTATGTTGCTTGTGGTCCATTCATTAGTTGGAGTTAGCCCACTTTGCCTTGGTTTGTTGGCCCATCTCATGTTTCGTTTCTTGGCTCAATTTAAGTGTAGCCCAGCTTAAGTCTCGGCCCAATTGTTAAGTTTCAGCCCATGTGCTCTCGTGTCTTGTGAGATTCTTGGGGTGCAATTGTGTGAACAAAGAGGGCAATTGTCTGTTTTTCCCCAAAAGCTGTGAGTTTAACTTGCTATCTTCTTTCCTTTGTGGTTATCCACCATATTATCCTCTGTGAGTAATGTTTACAAGAGGGAAACCATAGTGAGGATTTAAATTTGGGTTGAGCGTAATATAGGTGGTGTTTGATTCGGTATTTGGTGTTGAAATTGAAATTGAGCCCAATTTGCACAGAATTGAAGATCTTAGTGTCAATTTCCATGAAATATCGTAGATACGGCCTGTTGACATATAATATTTGTTGTCATTTTTTGGTTTCTGTATTGCAGACTTTGTTGTAGATGTGTTCATGTAATGTTTTGCAATTGTAATTACATCCTTAGGCATTGGTGATACCGTATTGTGTTAAGAGTGATAAGCAAACAAATTAAATTTTGACTACACAACATGTTTTATTAGTGAATTAGAATAACGGACAACACCCAATTAGAAACGAGTAAAATACTTGGACAACCACAAAAAATAACATTCTTAATAACATTCTTTGTGTTCTTGCCATAAGGGCCCTCTCGCGATCATATGGTAAGCTTGAATTTTATTTCATACATTGCTGATTTGTATTTGATGCGTATTAACAAGTCCGATAATGTTGTATGTGATTATAGTGGAAATGCCTTAGTTGTGTTAGTTGATAAGTGAATGAGGCAATTGATGTTTCAAATTTTTGAGTCGGATAGGAAGTGTTTACATTCACCATTGAGTATAAAAGCAGCATTGACCCATAAGGTTAATGAGTTTTTCTTTCCACTGCTCATTCTCGTAAGGAAGTACCTGAAGCTCGCTCATGGGTTGGACAATATCACTAGAACAATAGGAACCTATATGATAATAGAGTCCTATATTTAATTACGAGTCCAGTATTTTTCAAGAAATCAAAATCCCTTTTCACATGGATGCACAGCTAATGCGTCATCACACTTTGAAGTTCTAATGAACTTGACGCCGGATAAAATAACGATTATTTTGCAGGCTTGTTTCAGTAGAATTTAACAAGGAAGAACACAAGAGAAAAACGAGAGAACAAAAAAATTCTTTATTAATCGTTTAATAATGCGAAAATAACCCACAAGCCGGGTTAAATAGCTAGAAAATCGTAATTATCGCAATTTTGCCAAAACAGCAAAATTCCAATAATCATACCAAAAGAAAATACGTAATAAAAGAAATAATATCCCAAAAATCCGGTTCAAATCGTATTCGTAATCTATCTAAAAAGGCAAACGAAATATTACAAAAAAAAAGAAAAAAAAAACTAAAATTGTGAATTCCCAAGGGAAAACAGTGGATTTTGCCCTCAAAACTGATGCACACCACGATGTGCACGCCGAAAAGAGCTTTTCGAATTGGGGTCATGAGCGCGATTTTGATAACCGTAACCAAAGTTATGGTCAAAATATCAAAACGTGTCTATAAAGGGCTTCAGTTAGAAAAGGTCGATGATTACTTGTCATTTTTACGTTGATCCTCCAAGTCATGATATTTCAGCGCCATCAACGAGCTATCTGACAACTCGGCTTCGTATCACTCGGATCCTCCTGCATCAGAACTTGATTTGTAGGTAAATAGGTTATCCGATAATCATAGATAAAAATAACATTTGTTGTATACTTTTAATGTTAGATATTTATGACTTCATGATGGACTAGCTTTTGAAGTATCGATCATGTAGTGATTGATGTTATAAGAAGAAGTGGCATTTTTGAATCGCCAAACGTACACAATATTTTTTTATTATGTGAGAAAAAGTACAAAATTTTGACTCATATTTCTTAGAAATTGATTTTAAGTGCCTTGGGTAGTAAAATGTGTTTAACTTTAATGTGTAGAAGCTTCAAATTTTATTATTTTCCTTCTAGGACCTAAATTTTATTTATACAATTTTATTTCAACATTGATTTTATATATGTTGTGTCGATAAGTCTAAATATGAATATGATATTCAACTATGTTACGCACTTATTTGAACTTTAAATATCTTATTAATAAACACGATCTAAAATAACGAAATAGACATTACATTTTATATATTTTAAAAAAAATATTCTTAAAACCAGTTTAAAGGCATGATTAAATCTATATTAATTTGCATATGCGTTCAATATCATATTACAATCAATTTTTTTTTTAAAGAATTTCTGTTTTTGTAATAAAATCTAGTTTTGATAAAACTAAGGGTTTTAGTTTTGATTAGCAAAATTACCTTAAAGAGGTTGTGAAAGAGGCAAATTTGAGAATGCGAAAATGATATGCAAGCACATTGATTATCCATACCCATTGTAACGATCCGATCTTGCGCCGCAGTCGTTATCATATCATAAGTATTGTCCAACTGCGGCGCAAGGTCAGGTCGTTTTTTTTTTTTTAACAACCCGACCTTGCGCCGCAGTCGTTATCATATTAAGTTTCCCATATGATGGAAGTTTTGGATTTGAATCCTGGGGACACGTCAAAAAGTCATGAGGGGTAAGATGGGTCTATACTCTCCCAAAGCAAACAATACATATTGTATGATAATGACTGCGACGCAAGATCGGATCGTAACACCCACTTGATACATTTTAATTTCGAGGATGAAATTTACTTATGTGGTAGGATTTGTAAACATCGCATGGCCCTTTTCGTGATTGTTCTATGTAATTATATTGGTTACCTTAATGTCATATTTAATATTTAATTAATAAATTTATTGTTCTCGTGACTAATCATGTGTTGCAGTGGAATGTATCTTTGCTCTTCTAAACGATCAACTTCCTAGCAAAGTTAATTATAACGTATATATAATTCAATTAAAAATGAAAATTCATTATATGATATATTCTTTTAGCTGTATGGTTATAGTTTTATGACTTGCTATAATTTTAAGTAAAGCAAACCTAGGCTTGTCCTTGTATACCTTTTTATATATTAAGTAAATTTTAATTATTTAATTGGATTGACTTTTAGGCAATAAATTAAATTTTAACCGACTACTGAGATCAGCCCATTGATATTTTGATTAATTATGTAGCAAAAAATTTCCCTTGGGATTTCAAAACGGGTCGAGCAGCTAGTGCTCGGTTAGGATTCTCCCGAACCGGGCAGTCTAGTGGCTCTGGTTGAGCCCCATTTTGGGTGTCAGCTCGAGTCGGCCCGGCTGGGCCCCTGTCCTGCCCGTACGAGTCAAGCTTGTTAATAAAAAAAAATCCTATAGTATGGTTGTAGATAACGTTTATAGTACGTATAAATTGTAAAAAATTTAAATTCTTTAAGAAAAACTTAGATTTGACACGAAAAACAAAACCCGAGTCGGCTCGGCTCGAGCCAAAAAAAACTCGAACCTTTTTGGCTTGAGCAGAGCCTGAGTTTCGAGTTTCGATTTGACTCGTTGACATGACTACCCTTTATAATGAAAATATAATTAGAAGGCAAAACCCTTCTGAATACTACACATCTCATTACAAAATAAAGTCCCCATTTTATTCATTGGGACCAAGAATCTATCCATTAAAATAAAATACTCATATTCTTATGCTGTTTTATCTTCTGTGATTTTTTTTATGGAAATCTTCTGTGATTTTAAGACATGCTCATAAGGTACTAAATTATTAATTTATCCTGTTATTTTTCATGTTGTGATGAGTCCATTCTACATTGTTGAATCAAAATAAAAATTATTGCCAGCTCCATTTCTCACACACGTGCGCATATTTAAATGACTTGTAGATATGTATTCATGATATTATACCTTTATTATTTAAATCACATTGCTAATATTTTGAATTGAATGTTACTTACCACTTCCTGGGTTATTTTTCAAAGAAGTTTACTTTTACTAAATTCCTATTTTCTAAAAAACTGATTTGGTCCTTTTGTGTGTCTATATATCACATGAGTATTTACTATTTGATAATTCATCCCGTCAAGGACAAACAAGTAATTAAATAAAATATTTTTTTTTATCAATTTATAAAAAGAAATATAATTATTGTTTTGTTTACAAATATTGGGATCCTCTTAGTCGATTTATATAAACTATCGTTTTAACATAATTTTGCTAATATGTATAAGTACTTATATTTCATTTGTCAACAATATCAATAAATAAGATTTTTTTTATATTAAAATAGGTAGTAAGAATTCGTGTTTGCGTGTGCGCGCGCGCGCGCGTCAATTGTATTAATGTCAATACTTACTGGTTAAGTTTTTAAAGTAGCCAAACAAATTTGTGTTCAACCTCGTATGATTTAAAACCATCTATACATGTAGGCATTGCTTGACAGGCGTGTTATCATTTAATTGTGGGTGACATTTAAATAAATGGCAGCATCGAAGTTCAG
>CAIGRF010066623.1:21109-33057 GCA_903798235.1 Fraxinus ornus
AGTTTGCCTTGCTCATTCAAAAGCCACCATTTACAGGTTTGGGACATGGCAAAGCTTGGGCAGCAAACTGGCAATTGTAAGTAGATTTCAATAATTTCCTCCGTCAAAGACTTCATAGAATATGCCTTTACTCTGTTACTTAAATCTTGATTGGATGAAGAATTTTATGTTCATGGCGTTAATGTCAATGTATTTACTATTTAGACCTTTTATTTGTCTTGTTTAAAATTCTATTTGGTCACACCCTTCAATTCTTTTTCTTGCTTGTCAAATTGCTATATTTATCCTCGTTCTGCAGTTAATTTATACGTATACTTGTGAAGCAACAACGAGGTGCTGATATTTATTAGTATCAGCTCCTTCGCAGGGAGAGAATGAATTGACTCCTCATGAAAATATACTTAATGCAAATGCAAAGGGAAGATCTTATACACTATTTCGGGGTCACTCTGGACCTGTTTATTCCGTCACTTATAGTCCATTTGGAGATTTTCTTCTGTCTTCTTCATCAGATTCAACAAGTATGTGCTCATTTCCTGTTATCTTGCCCTTCGTTTCTCTGTTTTATTTATCTAAGTAAGCTTTACTTTTATTTTCTTTAGCTTGTTGTCCTATAAATATAATTAAAATCAAACTGTTGGCATGCAGTTCGATTATGGAGCACAAAACTGAATGCAAATCTTGTTTGCTACAAGGGTCATAACTACCCTGTGTGGGATGCTCAGGTAGGATATTGGATATTCACTTTTTAGTAAGCTGTATACCCCCATCCCTAAACTCTAACCAACTTTTAATCAAGGAAAAACTCAAAAATCAACAGTTATGCCTGCTTTCCTTTCCTCACACTTGAGCACTAAGTGTATTGTCAACGGATGAAACAATATTTCTTCTGCAATCAGCGGTCCAAATCTTTCCAACAAACTACAAAGTCTGATTTTATTCTCTTATGTGATTGAAAAGTTTTGGTTCACTACTACTCTATCTAGCTGCTTAACTCTTATTTTGGTAGGATGTCAGATGTGTCATGCTGAATAAAGATTTTACTTCAGTATCACTGAGCAAGATATTTGACAGCATTTTGGTTTCCAAATACCCATGTGTATATTAGTATATGAACAAGATTTGAGAATGATTGTGAATCTCATTCTTTTTCATATTTGGAATACAAGGCTATTTATAGAGATATATGGTTAATAAAAGAATAAAAAATTGGTTGTACAGTAACAATACCTACAATCTTTGACCGTATTGATTTTAACCCTGAATTTGGCTGCACTAAATCATGCAAGATTTATTCTATCCCTAAATCTTCGCTGCTCGAAAATTTTGTTTTCCGCATTATATCAATTAGCTATGCTGCTAGGAATTGTCCATATTGAAGCAAGTCCTTCAATGACTACGAACATAGCAAAAATTTCAATGCCTGTATGATATCAAAAATATTTTTTAGCCAACATTGCTTCTAGCATCTTTAGACTAAATAGAACACATTCACCAGTCTGAGTCACTTGAATGACTATGCCCTGTATTTTTCACTTTTAATTTACTTCTTGCCTATGTACATTCCGACATATCTCTGATTGACCCATGCTAGAACAGACTCATGATTCTGATGTTATTCTAGTGCAGTTTAGTCCAGTGGGACACTATTTTGCAAGTGCTTCACATGATCGAACTGCAAGGATCTGGTCTATGGACAGAATACAGCCTTTAAGAATTATGGCAGGTCACTTGTCTGATGTAGATGTGAGCACCTCGCTGTCTATGTGCTTGCGTGTAGATATTATCTTTCCAACATTAGTGTGCGCTAATCTATTTCTATGTTTTACATGATCAATATTTTCCTCCGGTATCACACCAGTTAGACAGAAGAAGAAAGAGAAAATGAAATCTTATTTTCTTCATCCTTTTTCTTAATAGATCTTGTTAGGGACTCTCCTTTTCGATTGATTCTATCGATTCACCTCTTTCCTTAAACTCATGACTGAATTTGGGGTCTTGCTCTCTTGTCATTGTTTACTGTAGTGAAGGCTGCAAAATTGTCAATCCCCAAGGGGCTACAGCTGCCATGGTCAACGACCATGTTAGATGTGTGAAAAATATTGTTAAATCTTTTTATAGCGTGCTGCAATGTGTGGTCGTGCTCTTTTTAGTGTTCTTCAGAAACCTGGAAAAAAATATCTTAAAATATTCGCATGAAGTTGATTCATCCTTTTGTTCTATTGACAAATTTCTGTCGGTATCTGAAGACATACAAGCAGAGATATTAAGGTGATGTGGAATAAGATTGATTAGTTACACTAAGTTACAAAAGATGTCTTAGAAGAATCTGGGGGTAGCAAACCACCGAATAAGGAGACATGGTGATGGAATGAGAAAGTCCTGGTAGTTGAGACCAAAATAAAATGCCATAGAAATGTAAAAAAATATAAAAACATTGATGCTTTTGAGAAGTGCTAGTTAGCTCAATGAGAAACCAAGATTATGCCCCTGTTTGAGCCATATTATAATTTTCATTCTCATTCTTCTACTCATTTTCAACCCCACATTCTTCAATAAAATAATATTTTCCATAACATCAATAATTTTTCCTTCTTTTTCAACCACACATCACCAAAAAAAATGCTTTCTTTCCATTTTAATGTACATCAAACATGGGCTAAATACATACATTTTAAAACTAGATGCTGCAAACAAAAATCAGAACCCTTGACATGAAACTCACAGCAGACAACATAAAACAGAAAATTGATACCTTTAAATATTCACGTCTTCCAGATCTTCCGGTTCTTGTAAAGCTTGTTAGAGGTAGGCCTCCATCTCGCAAGTTTCCTGTAGGACCAAATCCTGGGACTGGCTTAACAGGAGCAGGTTCAGCTCTAGCACTAACATCACGCAAACATCTCATTCTAAGTCTTGAAGCAATCTCGGCTAAGGCATCTTTAGCAACCCCAACATTTCCAGATATCTGATAAACAAAAGCGTGAACAAGCTTAAGCAGAGAAACGTCTTTCCTAGGCTAAGAAAGGTCAATAGGTCACAAAAAATGCATTAAGGATGACAAATCTGCACAATGCTAGGACATCACCTGCACAAGCTCTTCATCTTCTGATGCACATTTGGGCTTATCTTCCTTGGAAAATACATGTATGTCTGCGCTGGTTCTCCTTCTCATTTCATTGATGACATGACCTCCTTGTCCAAGAATGCAGCCAACCTTGCTTGATGGAACAAGAAGTCTTGTCGTGATTGTCCCCTTCTCAGAGTACTCACTTGTTCTATTTTGAAGTTGAAGAATGGCATCAATAGTTTGTGATCTTTGATCCCAAAGAACCTGAAACGACATTCAATTCAGTTAGACACCATGCTCATGGTTAGAGCAGGAGACACAGCTCGTTACCTCAAACGAAGATACACGAATTACTCTTTCATCCAAGACTACAGAGGCATTCTCAATGTGAATACTGGCTCCAGTTTCCTGCTGTAATTGTTTTACATTGAAGCCTCCCTTGCCAATCACACTGCCAATCTTTTCTGCAGAACAGAGGATTTTCATAGTGAATTCACTGGGAGCTTCCCGGCCATGTGGAGGAGGAACACCATCAAAGTCATCGTGTCCATATCCTGATGGACGATTCCCATATTCCCCGTTCCACGTCATAGATGGCAAACTGTGGGAATCAATATCATGTCGCAGCCCTGGTACATTTCCTAGGGGGCGCATATTTGCCAAAGGAGGACCAGGAGGAAATCCTTGACTAACATGGGAAGCCGGAAAGCCTGAAGGAGGTTTGTCCTTCCGAGGATTCTGATGCAAAAGAGTTGACACTTCATACAGAGCTTTCTTTGCAATTGCAGATTTACCTGAAATCTATAATGAATAGGCAGTCAATATCATCAGATATTCGTTTCACGTGATAAGAACTCAATATAAACATCTGAACCACCTGTCAAGTTTAAATAAACTTCATATTAGATCACATTATAACTAAGAATAGCATTTTCCTAAATTGTGGTCCATAAAAAGTACACAAAGAAAACCTTATTTCACGTGAAGAAAAGACATCTACAATTCAGGGGAAGAATGTAAAAGAAATACATAAAGAATGAGGATACGAGGAATTCAAGTGAGGGGACGTTGGGTTTACACCTCTTTATAAAATAACCAATTTCAAGGTCCAAAATTATAATATCTAAAAGTTTCACGACCACAAATGAAATACTACGTAGTGCAGCCAAAATAAAAATCTCTCACTTTTGGAAAACAGAGAAGAAGCTCGGAGACAAGGTACTGCCTTTCTACCAACCAAGACATGGCTCAGACATTAAAAATATATCTGCCTATTGTAAAGCCTTCTTATTTAGGATACTTTAACACCATATCCCTAATGTTCTGAAAGAAGATTAAAGTCCACCAGGGATAACATATACTAAAACCTTCATCAGCAAAAAGTTCAGAGAAATAACTCCGGTCTGAAAGACTGACTGGTAAAAAGCATAGAAAGGAAGGAAAAAACTAATACTCCACACATTTGTCTGAGAAGTCCAAATTTGAATATTCTTCAAGTTTGAGGCTGAATCAGATCTGTGACTTCAGATGGTGCAAAACATAAGCAGTAAATACTCCCTCCCTGTGATTTTATTTCAGGTCCCTGTAAGGTTATTTCAGGTTCTATTCCAATAGTGGACAGGAGGCTTCAAGAGGTCCAATCTTAAAGATTCCAACCATTTGAAAATGCAGTTGATAGTACATATTTGAAGGATCACTAGAAACTTCTACGAAGATTTATAATTCAAAACCCATAGTTCGGACAGATTGTAATAAACTTCTTGCCCTATTTCCTCTTTTTCCTTTGTAAAGTCAATTTGACTAAAAACAACTCCAGAAGTATGTGTGCAGAGTATTGTTGCAAGTGAAATAAGTAACAGATTCCGCAGCATTGTTTGCATCCTGAAAAGGATCATAGCCCCACAGAAATATAATGTTGCCAATCAGTAGCAAGAGTTCTGCATACAAAGATAAGGCCTTCTACAACAAAGCTTTACTTAAAAGATAAAAGACCCTCACTGAAACACGTATAGACATATAGATATGTTTGCAAAAGCATTCAGATATCTATATACATATGCATTGCAAACAACAGGCACGAAATATTATCAAGAGATTTCAATAACATGCCACGCTATCATAAATCAGCACGAAGTGAAGTATCTTTTTTACATTTAATGCACGTAAAGACTAAAGAAATCACAAATTGCAACAGCATAAGCCTTGAAGAACTTTACTTGTACTAATTCATCAGTTCTCATAGCACAGGTAGGAAGATGGTCTGCAGGAAGAACACGAATGTTTGCACTAGTCTCACTGCGTAATCTTTGAATGACATCTCCTTTTCTACCTAAAAGACATCCAACCACGTTGTTTGGAACAAGAAGACGTGCAGTGATCACTGTTTCATCCTCATTTCCTGCTCCACCAAGATCTTCCTCAGCAATCCTGTCATGAACTTTGAGGAGAGCGTCTTGTGCTGCACAATGTGGTTTCATGACATCATCTTCTTTCTCAGCTGGAGGATCTTCGCCATCCTTATTGTCATTATATCCCTTTGCTCTTTTGTCAGAAGGACTAAAAATAATTATCACTCTCTCATCTGAGCCGGGAACGGAATCTGAAACTGTAATCTTGGCTTCGGTCTCTTCTCTGAGGGCTTTCACTATATTACCACCTTTCCCAATGACACTACCTATCTTTTTCGATGGACAAAGTATACGGTAAACCGTTTCCGAAAAATGAGAGCTTTCAGGAGATAGTTCATGGACAGATACATGCCCTAATCCTTTCCTAGGGCTCCCCTTTCTCTTGAACTGGGGATTAGAACGTTTCTTTAAAAAAAGTCTTCTATTCACTTCCATAACTTTATAATTCTACTAGTACAACACTGTTAGTTCATTCAAAACTTAAAAAGGTAGAATAATAAACACCTGCAAATTGAAGATAATTAGAAGTCAGAAGTATGAATGTATTGACAAGTTATCCAAACATCATAAAAAAAAAAAAATCACATGGAATGTAAAACTCCAAAACAAAGACAGCCGATCAAGATTCAGAATTTGTTTTCCACATGGAGAACTTTAATCCTTTTACCTTTTTTGTGCGCGTGCCTGGTGGTGGTGGTGGTGGTGGGGAGATCTACTCTATAGCCCTATTTGTCTACCATTCTCCAAATTTATTTATTTTTTCCTAAAACTCATTTTCAACCACACATTCTCGCCAAAATGAGATTTTTCAAAAAAAGTACTGACATGACATGTCGTCGACAAGTTGATTAAATTTTTAAAATTCTTCGTTTATATATAGTATAAGGGTGTGTTTGAGCTACATTATTTTGGAATAATATATTCTGGAATAGTAGATTGATGGAGAATATATGGTTGAAAAAGAAAGAAAAGTTATTGATGTGATGGAAAATATTATTTTATTGAAGAATGTTTTATTAAAAATGAGTAGAAGAATGAAAATAAAAATTTTGATGTATACCAAACATGGGCTAAATTTAGTTTTATGCTTGCTATTAATTTTTCTTGTCGAAATCTTTTAATATATGAGTACATATTTGTTATTTAATAATAATTTTAAGTTAAAAATAAATAATATTTCTGATAAAGAAAAAAATTACCATTTCAGAGTGTCCGAGGAGTGTCGTATCCAACAAGTGTCGGATACGAACAAGTTACCCTAGTTGAAGTGACTGTGCCACAAAGATTCTCACAATAAAATATTTTGCATGTAAACCCAAAACTTTTCACTACTTTTTAACCACATATTCTAAAAAAAAAAATCACTATTCCAAAACTCGTTTTCCCAAAAAAAAAAAAAACTCTTTTAGTTGGACATCAGACCCCCAGCTATGTTCCAAAAAAAATTAGAGTCAGCGTGTCCACCTTTTGAAAAATTTACAAAGTGGAGTCAGTTTTATTAAAACCACTGATCTTGTATTATTAGAACACAGGGAGGAACATGCTTCTAACATAAATATTGTCTTAATGTGCATGAAGCCGTTGACTCCATTAACTTGCTCTCTCCTTTCTCCCATAATCAAAATTATACACATTTCATTGTCATAATTTTATCTTCCGGCTCGTATAACATGGGTTTAGGACTGAGGACTCCAATTATACTGCAATGGGATGCGGTTCTTAAGGCGTGAATAAACAATATGAAAGACAAATAATTACTCATGTGCCACGGGAATGCCAAAAAAAAAAAATGTAGAAGAAGAAGAAAAACAAAAAGAGTTCCCTCCTGAGAAATACAGATGCAAATTCAGATCAAATTGTATGTGAGACACAATGTCTATTAAACCTAACATGAACACAGTTCTTCTTTCATATTCCTATTCCTAAATTCTTGTTGATAACTTCTCAAAATTTTATTTCAAGCAACAAAATCAACAGTAGCTACACAAAAGGATCGGGTTCAGCAGACCTGTCAAATGGTCTCTCTCTTGAAAAAGAATCCCAACTATCATCTTCAACAAAGTCAAAAAGTCGAAGTCACTACCTTGAACCATACTATTACAGCAAAATTCACCTTTTTAGCATTCCCATTTGTCAATATATATGATCAACCCCGCCATTAAAGTAACGTGAATATATCTCGAAAATGTAAAGCCCTAGCTGGAAGTTATCAATTTACCATTTACCTATAAATGAACTAAGGGTCCAATTTCTTTCCAAGATCTTAATTCGACAAAATGTAACGCTACTTCACCTAGCCCAGAACAGTTATTTGTGCCATTCGTTGGAATTAATCCTTTTTCCACGAAATTTCCCGGAATGTTCAGGGACTTAGGTTTTCCAATTAATACGAAAGGAAATGTAAAAGGAGTAAGAAGGTAACACATATACAATTGGAGACAAAACACTTACCATGTTATCTTTTCGACAAGGGGAGACAGAGGTTTCTCAAGAGATTTCGATGCTCCCGACAGCGGACGGTGGATAAGAATTTCATAGTAGGGTTTAGTTATTTCGCTTTCGTTTTTCCTTTTCTTTCTGGCACGTTTTTTATGCAGAAATACAATTTAATTCGCAAAAATAATAATTCAAGTCGTTCTTTTAATTGATTTTGACATTGACAAATGTAATTGGTTTTTATTTTTTCAATATTGCAAAAATGTTGAACTTTTTTAAGAGACGAAATGTTAATTTTTTGACATAAATAGGTAAAATTAAAATTGTGTGAATTCTTTCTCTCTTTAACTTATTTCAAAACGATAATAATAAAATCGTAAAATACAAGTTTATTTATTAATTAGAGTTGAAATGGTTTATCGAGAGAATTTGATTTAAGAATTGCTCAAATTAATTAAGATGTAGGTTTGTGTCTGCTTAACATAATTGTGAATTTCACAGCATGTGTGTTAGAATTAATTATTTACTAATTTAAGGCCTGTTTGTTTCTGTTTTTCAGTAGAATTCCAACATTTGTTAATAAACTTGAGCCGCAATGTTGAACTAATTTCTCTCATAGTGGAGCCCGTAAGTTTGAAAAAAGCGGTAACAATATCAATTTTTTTTTTGTTAAAAAAATTGGAAACGGACATGCCTTAAATTTTTTTTTTCATTTTTTTTAATTCAATTGAACAGACACTTAATCAACCATAAACCTAGCCCTTGTTGGGATGGAGAAGTAAACAAGGTTGGTGGGAGCGGGTTTGGCTATGGTGGGCTCATGCTAAGCGATGTACACAGCTAGGTTGTCTTCTAGGTATGCTTCCTTGTCTAATTATCTGGCGGTTGTGGGCGAGGCGATGTCGAGCTCAAATGGAGGGCATGTATGAGTCAGTTGGGAACCAGTCACATCTCTAAAATTCTAATTGCAGTAGATGGCCTCTTCCATAAATAAGGTTAAGGTCCTTTCTTCTCGTGATGCTAGAATTTTGTATGATTTGGGCATTCCATGTGTGATGCAGTGGCAAAGACAGACTCGTATGATCACTTGGTGGAAGCCGATAGCAGGTATGGTCAAACTTAATGTAGATGGTTGTAGTTTTGGGAACTCTGGTCCATCTGGTTGTGGGGGTGTTATTAGGGATGAGTTTGGGAAAATTATGGTTGGTTTTTTATCCCAATTAGGGGAGGCTACTAATACAGAAGCAGAGTTGAGGGGCTATTATTGGAGGGTTGAAGGTATGCCAACATATTGGGGCTTGTGTTGTTGAAATTGAATGTGATTTTCTAGTTATTGTTAATTGGCTAATAAACCATAAGTGCACAGTCTGGTATTTGTGGGATTTTTGGGAAGAGCTATTAGTTTTGATTCAACTTTTTGAGTTTCATGTAATGCATCAGTACGTGGAAGGTAATCAAGTAGCAGATACATTGGCAAAATTAGGCGCAAAAGGGCATACACGGAGGTTTTACTCGCACATGGAGCTATCCAGAGTTGCTCGTGGACTTGTTTGTTTAGATCGACTTGGAGTAACTTATATTCGTATTTGATTTATTTGTGTTATTTTAGCGGGTTGTCAGGCTTGGTTTGTTTGTTTTATTTGCATTTCTCATTTGTCGTGTTTAGCTTGTTTATCGTTAAACATGTTTTAATTGTTTGTCATTTAGCAGATATAGTTGGTTTTTGGTGTAGTGTCAACTATCGAGTATGTAATCACGGTATTCCTCCACCACAAGTGATGTTCTATTAAAAAAATAAAAAATCTTATCACTTTCATGATCAATTCATAATTGTCGAACTCTTAATTAGGATATCTAATTCTTACCAAATGGAAGCTTAATCTCGAGGTATATCTTCAATGCTTTAATTTCATTCGAAATAAATTATAATTTTGTATACATATAAGAGAAAGAATATTTTAAATGTTAGTGCTTAATTTATATTAAGCACCTATAATATGACACATCAATTCATTTCCGAATAAGTTTATGGGGTGTCTTAAGATTTGATCAAATTTGTTATCTATCAATGTGCCGTGTCATCGATGCATAATACAAGTTAAGTATCAAGTATTACAGAATATCTAGAAGAGTCATATTTCTACCGGATACAATAATAATTGAAATTTTGTATAATAAATTATAGACCTCGAGAATAATAGGATAAGATATTGTACCACTATTCTCTTAAAGCACACATTTTGTACAATTAACTCCATATTTAACAATCATTATTTTCAAACTTTTTTTCTGCATATTTATTTTTAACCACGCGTTCACAAAATAAAATATTCTTCACTTAAATTCAAAACGTTTGTCTACTTTTTAACCACATATTCTCCTAAAAACTATTATTCAAAACTTTATTTTCCCCTAACTAATGGTCGTCATACAGGGGCCAAATCTTCAAACTTTTCGAATATTGGATTTTCTCTCGAAATTTGTGAATTTCTTCCAATTGCTCTCTTAATTATTCTTTTTGATTAAATGCAGTCCGACTGATCTTCAACTACTCTAATCAAATCCAATTAAGCTCAAAAATGCATTTTTTCTTCGGGCCACTTGTATTCAAGTTGGATTTTACCTCCAATTAATATATTTACTCAAAATTAGATAGATAAATGTTCAATTAACAATAAATAATCAATTTTAGAAGTCCGGATAAAATGTATTATCACAAGGCACCAACAATAAAAATAGGATATGCAAAGGATGGAGCCATAGAAATATGTTGGGATGGATTGAAGTTTAAAAATTACAATGACCTCGTACCATAAAAGATGTCATACACCACAAGAGATTTAGCTTAAAAGATTAAGCTCATATCAATAATGACAAAGTGAGTTAGTCGAGCAAGTATAAATCTAGATGTCATGCTAAGAATATGTTTGGGAGTCATTCTTAGCAAATTTTTAGTAAAATTCTTACTGTTATACAGCAAATCAGTCGTCTATTTTAATCAAGTCAAGCAAAATTTTGATATTAGAGTCGATAATTACAATTCCAACTGCCAGAATTTTGATTAAAATCAAACAATAATTGCACCCAGACAAGCACTA
Organism: Fraxinus ornus; assembly: GCA_903798235.1. NCBI lineage: Eukaryota > Viridiplantae > Streptophyta > Magnoliopsida > Lamiales > Oleaceae > Fraxinus > Fraxinus ornus. The sequence goes on from CAIGRF010066623.1 coordinate 32,122, forward strand.
AATCTTTGTAGCTTTCCTTGCCAAATAAATCCACACGCTAGAAAATATAAAATGGTAGAAGCATGATATGCAAAATCAAATGATATGTACCTATTAATCAAATAAGGAAATACTCAATGAGCACTCTTCTGGAAATTTTGACAAAACACCATAACAAATATGTGCTTGTACGTCATTGTTTTCAAAATCTCAAGTTAGTCTCCTACACTAACTCACTCCACCTGAATGGAAACAAACCGACCATGAATATTGATAGTCAAAAGAAATTGAATTTATTTTATGTCCATGTTTGACACGGTTTAAAAATATACTTATAATGCCATTAATTTATAAATAAATAAGTTTAACAAATAATTTTTTTATCGATAAAATTAAATATAAAAAAGTGACTTATTTTGATAATAATTTCAATTTAATGGTCAACATAAGTAAAATTTTCACTAATACGAATAAATAATATATACACATTAAAGCAAAAATTTAACTACTTTTAAGCTTAGCCAAACATTAACATTTCTCACTGTTAAAATAACTCATATTTTTTTTTAGCTTTAATCAATAAAAAAAATATCTAGTCAGTGTTTGGTTTATATGGTTTATATTAGAATTAAATTTTTGATAGATTTTGATAAAAGTTGATTTAATTTGTGGGTCCTAATTAGAAATATGTGATTAAAATTAATTATTAATTTTGACTTAAATTTTAATCACATTTTTTAGCTCTACCAACCATGGACTTATTATAAAATGAACTTATTTAATCTTATCCAAACACGAATTAAGTAAAATATCTAATTTTATAACGAGTTATTTGTATTGTATGGATGTGAATTAAACAAATATGTAATTAGCGTGGAGACATTATGGGTCTAAACATCTGCAGCATTATTGCAAGTACTTGAATACTCACAGATAATTTAGGGTCCATTTTGTTGG
>CAIGRF010066623.1:35958-61721 GCA_903798235.1 Fraxinus ornus
TTTTTTAAATTTTTTTTTGGCAATTGGAACAAATTTTAGACCCCAATGGTAAAAAAAAATTATCACTTTAATGGACAATTTTCAAAAAAAAAAAAAAAGACAAATTGACACCAAACTTTCAATATTTTTCAGGTGAAAAATTATACCAATCAAACACAATTATTTACAATTTTCAGTTAAATAAATTTTATATAATTCAATTTTCTATAATTTATTTTTTTTTTCCACCTAAATTTCACATTTGCAATCAAATGATCTACTGAAATGTATTTTGAAAGATCCATAAAGGAGGATTTAAAACTTAACAAAAAAAAATGGACGTGGCGCGTTTAAAGAAGATGAAGAATCATGGACCGGGCACGTGGATATCTCAGAAATGCCACGTAATGGTCAAAATTTGTTGTGGGTTCACCCAATGAATCCCACCACCGTCCTCTGCACGTGGGCCACGTACACATCCACACGTGGCTTGTCTTGATAGGATGCAATATCCCCAAACAAATATGGATAATAGTGAGGAACAACTCTTCTATCCAATAAGGTTATCTGTCTGGATTTGGCTAATGGAAACTTTCAGGTACTTTCACTACTGCGCAAAATGCAGTGGGCATGAATTTCATTTCACCATCTTTTCTCTATTTATGCAGAGTTTACGTGTTGTCTCCAATTTTCACTTTTCTTCTTTAAGACCTCATTATTGTGGGTCTTTATATATCTGTACCTTCTCCGAATGAATCAGATATTTCTGGAGTTAATTTCTGCAGTAGGTTTTGAGTCCTTTCTTTACAAATTCTATTCAAATATGGCCTTGTCTTCTTGCTTTCTCAACTCTCAATTCTCAATAAAGGTATGATTTTTTACTTACATTATTGTGTGTGTGTGTGTGTGTGTGTTTTTTTTTTCTTTTAATTGGTGCTCATTTGAATTGGTTTGTATCTGGATCAGTTTCTTCATCTGGGAATTCTTGATTAGTTCCTTTCCTAATGTATTTACCCTTTCGCAATTCTTGAATATGGTTCTTAATTCTAGTATTAATTATCTTAAATTCGTGTGAACACACGTGTAAAAAATTTGCATTACAAAATTTACATCACTTTTCAAATGCAGTCACTTTCAATTGTTGATTTCATGCAGGACTTAAGTATTCACTTTTAGCATATTACAGGTGATGCTGGAATCATATGAATATATGTTCTTTGTCAAATCACTTCGTTGTACGCAACTTTGTTAAACTAGCTTCATCACCACACTTCTTTACCTCGTCCCATCTAAATTTTGCTGGGGACTTCTCATTCTGAAATGACTCTACTCGTTTTGAGTAAACGAGATTGTTTGTTTTGAGTAGGTTTTACTATAATCAAAGTAGCTCTTACACATGGGCTGGTAAGTTTATCCACTAGTTGTTACACAATTACTGTTTATCTCTACCGAGCTCAAAGGTTGGGAAAGAAGAAGTTAATAAATCATGTTTTAAGATTCTGGTTTCAGCCTGTCATTTAACTGCTGTGTGACATAATATATCCTAAACAGTTTTAGGTCTACCTCTTGTAGATTGACCGCTCCGGATTGGGCTCCAAAACGTCGATTAACTTCCAAATTAGCCAAAACCTTGCCATTGCTCTTAAAAGCATTAACACTGAAATGTTTGGCCAACAAGTTGTGGGAATGGGCATGAAGCAAGGCATTGGCTGGAGTTTTATAGGAGGATCAAGAACCATCAGCAGATCAACTCTTGGAGGAAATGTTCTGTGTAAAAAATGTTCAGCTGTATATGCTTCATGTAATTATTCACATTTCTTTGTTCTCTTTCATGGTTTACCTTCTTTTCTAAATAGAATTTTAAGTATTCACGTGTTTCTGGAATGTTTGGGACTCGGCATCTCAACTTTATAATATCATCAGGCGCTTCTTCTGTTCTGAGGGCACAGAACATAGGGGAAAATTTGATTTTGTTATTCAGAATTTTATGTTCTGATGCTATATTAGAAATTAAAAAACCATAAATATTAAAAAAAAAATTAAGAAAATGAATGTTAGATTTTCAAATGGATCAGCTTCAATAAGAAAGTAGAGCTTATTAATGTAGCTTGGTTAATACAACATATTATTATTAATTTTTATTGTTATTCACTCATAAAAAATCCTTCTTCATATGGTTTTAAAGGACTTTCTTCAAGCATTCCATTCCACCCTGGAACTGAAATGTTGAAGCTTGTCAATTCAGGGTTCCCTACTTTGTTTTTCTACTTTTGGGTGCTTTCATTATGTTGAGAATTAGGACAGAGCTGGAGTCTGTAAGAGATGACAGAGCAAGAAGAGAGCCATTTTTCAATCAAACTGTAAAGAAAAGATTCAGAAATAACCATAGGAATGAACTCCCAAAATATTAACTTCATTCGCTTGTGCATGGAAAATCTATATATACGAAGATCCACAATAATGGAGAGATTAATCAAAAATATCATATTCTTTTTCATTATTGTTGAGAATCAAAGAATCCCAACAATATAATGGACGATTTGATTATTTGCCTTTGTTCGTTCTTTCTTCCTAATGCATCAGGCTAAAATTGTTCCTCATTTTTTAAAGACTTTTCGTGTTCTCATTTTCTTCACCGTTACGTCAGGTGTGAGGGCATTTTTTTCTTCAATGGAAAATGTGTACAAAGTATTCTCTTGGCTCTTAATATGCTACTCTTTGAGGCTTGATAACTGAAAAATTGCATGTTTAAAATTTTTCCTGGATCTTTAAGTAGAATACAGTAACGGTTTTATTTTTTTTTTCAAAAATAAAAGTTAATGTGTGAACACTGACTTGCAGGGTTGCCAAGTGCGCAGATTGCTAGTGGTGCTTTTACATTGGGAACAGCTGCCGTTCTTCCATTTTATACATTCATGGTCGTAGCACCAAGAGCCGAGTTTGTAAGTCAACTATTTTGGATCTCAATTCATTAACTTTTATTCTGTATTCCTGTTCTTATTTCGACTTTTACTATTTGACTACAACATTGGTGAAGCTTTCTGTTGTCTTCCATTTGTAAATTGCAATGGAATTGTAGTTCACCTAGTTTCTTCATTTTCTTCAAATGACCAACTGATAGTAGTGTGATAATATTTGGTCCTTTCTGATATATACACGAGACATGATGTGATACTAATGTTTTAACCTGTCCATTTACTGGCGGTGATGAACTTTGTCACGTCAATATAAATCCAGGGAAAGTCTACAAAAAAAGATGGATCTTTTCTATTATAGTAGTATTTTCTGTTATATTAGATTAATATTAGTTAGTTATCCCAGCAGCATAATTCTCGAAAACTTGAGCTTTGCCTTGTGTCAAATATTGATCTAATATGATCTCTTCTTCAATAAGCAGACAAAGAAACTGATGGAAAATGGCATACCATATGTTGTTCTTGGAATTTTATACGCTTATCTGCTCTATCTATCCTGGACACCTGATACGATTCGGCTGATGTTTGCAAGTAAATACTGGCTTCCAGAGGTGCGTAATAGTAGGCAAGAATTCTGTTAAAAGGATAGTTTGAGATCATAAATTTTGCTCATTTCACTTGTGATTTTCCAGCTGCCTGGTATAGCTAAGATGTTCTCCAGTGAGATGACGTTGGCTTCTGCATGGATTCACTTGTTGGCTGTAGATCTTTTCGCTGCAAGGTCTCTCTCTCTCTCTCATGACATATAAATATAGCACTCATAGACGCACATTTTCTGAGGGGGATGGGTGCTTGGGGTTTTGTTTGGAAATTTTTTGACACTTGCCTCTTTCTATTCAACCAGACAGGTTTATTACGATGGACTTGAGAACAATGTAGAGACCCGGCATTCAGTTTCTCTTTGTTTGTTATTTTGTCCCATTGGAATTGTTAGTCATTTCATCACCAAAGCTCTAACCAACCACACAGATATAACAGAGAGGATTCAGTAACGAAGAAACGGTTAACATTGATTTCGATATGGAGATGAAATTTTCATGTAATTGTCAAGAGTTGAGAATTTTCATTCACTACAACTAGTCTATGAGTATTTTGTTACCGAATCAATTCTCAGTAGTGGGTTATACAATCTTTTTGTGATATATTTTTCAGAGATGTTGGTACACTATCGAGTTGTACACCACAAGATAAATGAAAAAAGTTGTTATAGATATCTCTTCAAATACATCTCCATCAAAGCACACAATACTAGATAGGATTCCACGATATTTCAACTTATTTTTCTCTCTAATAATGTCGTAGTGCTATCCAATCCTTTTCTACCAAACATTCCATCAACAATCTAGCACGTGGAAATAATTTGGATGATCATTTCACTCTGATATAGATCAGAACCAGATGTGGAGAGTATGTAAATGGAAATGTAACAGTTCTAATAGTCAACAAATTGTAATTAGGTGTCTGATTTTGCTCTGTTGGACTATTTCCTGTGCGTCAATTCAGTTCTGATTTTCTTCAGCTTTACCACAACATCTCTCATGTGGGGTCTCTCCTCTGGCGATTCTTTCGAGCATAGCAAGCCAAGATGAATGGTTAGCACGAGTAACTCTTCAATCTGGTTTTGTTTCTTTAGTATTGGGGCACTTCCACTTTCTTTTATGAAATCATTATTGACAAAGAGATTTGAATCCAGAACCTCTGTCAGTGCCTCTGGAAATGATCTATTTACCCATTGATGCAAGTTCAAGTCTCCTCTAAACATATCGTCTGTGGGCCTCTTCTTTGTGAATATCTCGAGGAGCAAAATCCCAAAACTATAAACATCACCCCTCGTGGATACATGCCCATCTAAACCATATTCTGCACAATAAACTCTCATAAGACATTTAAAAAAAAAAAGGATTTCTTATTTTATTGAAGGAGAAGCGAGGAGAAGGGAAAAAGCAGCAGTTCAATGGTTGATTTGCATACCTGGAGCTATATATCCCATGGTTCCTAAAGTCTTGGTTTGTGCAAGTTGTTGGTTCGGGGACAAAATTTTTGTGATTCCAAAATCTGCTACTCGAGCTGTCATATCCTCGTCGAGAAGCACATTGCTTGGCTTTAGATCACAATGCACAATTGGCACCATGTATTCATGATGTAGATACTCCATGGCAACTGATACATCAATCAGAATATCCAGTCTCTCGACTGGGCTCGAGTAATTGTTTTGGGAGTACAACCACTTATCTAAGCTTCCATTTGACATGTATTCTAGTACCATGGCTTTGAAGTCCAGATTTGAGCAAGTAGAGATGATTTTGACTAAATTTCTGTGTCTGACATTACTCAGAACTTCACATTCTGTTTCAAAGTTTTTAAGAGCCTTTGCAAAATGTAGATTGAAAACCTTGATTGCTGCTATGGTACCATCAGAAAGTTCACCTTTATAAACCATGCAAGAACTCCCACTTCCCAGAACATTAGACTCGCTGAAGTTTTCAGTTGCCTGTAGAAGTTCGTTATAGGTGATGATCCGATATCCCATCCAGGGAGAATCTGTTCGAGTAGAATCATTCAAGTGTTTTTTTCTCGAGAAACCGATCCACGCCAGGAGGCATATGACAAGAAGCAAAACTAATGCAACAATGGGGACAGTTATTTTAAGGACAAGGAACAATCTTCTCTTTCTTAAGTTTCTTCCCGAGTGAGCTGGACACGAAGGAAATTTTAAGCTGGGAGCTCCACAGAGTTTTGTGTTTCCCATCAAAGATTGGTAAGTAATATCTGTGAATACTCCTTTATCTGGAATATTTCCTTCTAACCTGTTGAAAGAAAGATTGAGAAACTTGAGATCTTTCAGTAACTCGAGGGATTCAGGAATATTGCCTGAGAGAGCATTCGAAGATAGATCTAAGAAGTCAAGCACTATTAGATTGCTCAAAGTATCTGGAATGGAACCTTGGAAATTATTTTTAGACATATCAAGTGTGACTAGCATCTGAAGGAACCCTATAGAGTTGGGAATTTCACCCGAGAAATTGTTAGAAGAGAGATCTATGATGTTGAGTGCTTTTAAGTTTCCTACCTCTGTAGGTATGGAACCATCTAGAAGATTTTTTGACAAGTTCAGACCTCCAATCTTCACCAATTTCCACAACCCTAGAGGTACAGTAGAGGAAAATTTGTTATCAGCAAAAGACACCTCTCTCAATTCAGTTAGATTTTCAATATATGTCGGAATTGATCCTGAAAATTTGTTCTCTCCCAAATGCAATAGCCCTAAAACTTTTATGTTACAGACTTCAGCAGGAATGGTTCCTTCCAACTTGTTACCAGTCAGATACAGTCTTTCCAAGTATTGCAGTCCACCAAGAGACAGCGGTATTTCCCCAACTAGGCCATTGTTGGATAACCCCAATAAAAATAAACTACTCAAGTTTCCGAGTTCATGTGGAATGCTACCCTTAATTTCACAAGATATAGCTGTAAAGACTTTGAGATTGCTCGATAGATTACCTATAGAGCCTGGTATAATACCGTTTAAAGGATTAGATTCGAGGATCAAAAATTGCAGGTTCCTACAGTGAACCAACGAATTCAAAAAGTCAAGATGAGTGGATCCGGGATTGTTCACTAATGAATTGACTTGTAGGTTTAGATGCTCGAGGTTTACCAGGTTTCCTAGCATCTGAGGAATTGGCCCGCTGAAGCTATTGTTTGCAACCTCTAGATAGACAAGCTTTGTGGCATTACATATTGAAGAGGGTATTTCTCCATGGAACTGATTGTGTGACAGGAAAATTTCTTGAAGATTAGGAAGCCATTTGCCAATATCAGGAGGAATATTCCCACTGAGGTAATTGTGTCTGGTTTTCAGAATTTCAAGTGATGAAATATTGAAGAGACTATTTGGGATATTACCTGATATTTGATTATATTCGAATTCAAACCACTGCAAGTTGAGCAGCCCACCAATTTCATTCGGTATATCTCCTCTTAGGTCATTCTCGGTGAAAAACAGGTGAGTAAGTTTAGAAGCATTAGACAAAGACACTGGTATTTTACCAGTAATCCTGTTGCTGTCCAGGAAAAGCCTCTGCAGATCTGGAACCCTATCGCCTAAATCTTCCGGGAGTTCCCCAGAAAGCCCGATCACAGAAATGTCAACTATTTGTAACTTTGAGATGTTAAAGATTGGAGGAGGTATTGATCCAACAAAGCTGTTACCCCGAAGAGCAAGTAGTTTCAGACTTTTAAGATTTCCGAGTTCTCCAGGTATTTCACCTTCTAAGTCATTTTCTACCAGATACAAGTAATCCAGCTTCGAAAAGTTGCCTAGTGATGCCGGGATGCCGCCTGTAAGATTGTTGTGATCAAGGGCCAAGTATTCAAGATTTCTTAAAAGGCCAAGCTCCACTGGTATGCTTCCAGCTATGAAATTATACGAGAAATCCAGCTGTTCAAGATTCTGACACCGGCTCAAATTAGCTGGAATGCTGCCCTGGAGAGAATTTCTTGTCGTGTTAAGAATTTTCAATTGCTGCAAGAATCCCAATTCACTTGGCAGCACACCTTCCAACTTGTTATTACTGAGATCTAATGCAACAAGTTGAGTCATATTGGCAATGTACGAAGAAATTGTTCCCTGCAGGGCCAATCCTGGAAGCTGCAAACCTGTGATTCTTTCATTCAAGCACGTAATTCCAATCCAATTGCAGAAATGAGTTCTTGAACTCCAGTTTGTGGATAAAATATTATCAGGCTCTACTAAAAGTTTGGATTTGAAAGCCATTAAAGCTGCATAGTCACTGATATTGGTTTGAAATGCTAAAAATGACGGAGAAATGAAGATCAGGAAGCAAAAGGCTGTAAATTTCGGGATTTTCAGCATGGTGGGGGATATTAACAAGATTCGAGTGGATTTTCAAATTCTTGATCGGTTATACTGCGACAAGGATGGGATCACGGGACAGATTGATACAATATTTTTTTTGCTCACAAGCAGGGTTAGTATAGGCTGCAATGAAGGTATTATTCCAGATTATTTAATGACCTTTGCTCATAAAAAGTGAGCTATTATTAAATTTGTTTTCAAAAGCAGATTCTTATCCTCATAAATGCGCTGCCACTAATTTCTCGAAAAATAATTCAACTTTGTGACCTCAGCAAACACAAACTGAAATATAAGTAAACTAAATAATCAGGGTATTTTTCTGGTCGAACTCAATATCGCATGTCTTACATTCCAATTCACAAGTAATATATTCACAATCTTTGAATTCCACATATATCATAGTGAAAGAACATTTCAATATTCATCATGTAATTGAACAAATACTTTACATAATCGCACGTAATATAAAAATAATTTATCCAGAATTTAAAGCCCCCGTTTGGTGCACATTATTTTCAAAAGAATGTATTTTTTTGGTTGATGTGATGGGGAATATGTGGTTGAAAAAGAAAGAAAAGTTGTTGATGTGATGGAAAATATTATTAAATATTATTTTATTAGAGAATGAGTGATTGAAAATGAGTAGAAAAATGAGAATGAAAAAAAGAATGTGGCCCAAACAGAGACATATAAGTTTTTCCACTCACCGATATATGGGAAGAAATCTTGCTAAATTGACGAATGGTCCATTTTTGAATTCTTTAGATGTTTACCGTCTAATGAAATTTAACTGAAAAGTGTCATCGTTTGTTTTTGTTGTTTTCATCGTAAATGCACATTCAACTCAAACATACGCCACCCATTGAATCTCCTTCAGATCCTAAATAATTAAAAAATAGAAGTCCTTAAATAATTTAATAGTATATTATAGTCAATTCTTCAGAAAATGATACAAGTCTAGGGCCCCATGAGATTCGATAAGAGCTGTGCAATCAGCTTTTTCCATTCAATAATGCTACTCAAACAGAGATTGCAAACATGTGTTTTGACACATCGAATGGGTGTTTTTATTAACTGTCCAATAATGTTGCGTCACGTTTTTTTCATCTTTTAAAATATGTCATTGAAGATATTACTGTAGTATAACTCATGAAGATTATCCATCACAGGGGCCCTAGGCACGTCCAGGGCTTGGTGTTTTTCTTAACTGTTCAATAATGTTACGTCACTTTTTTACATCTTTTAAAATATGTCATTGAACCTAATACTGTAGCATAACTCATGGAAATTACCAATCATAGGGGCTCTTGGCATGTCCAGGCCCATGTGGCCCTGGACCTGGTGTCACGGGCTGCAGCTTTGCTTAAGCCCCGTGTTGTAAATAATTTATTTAATTCGTAAAATAGTTAGAAAATAGAAAAATAAAAGTATGATTCCAGAGCCAAAAGACGTCTACTGACATCGTTTGGGTTTTTGTTCAGAATGCTATTATAGGGGGTATTAGTCTTTCAAACATTTTCAAGCTTTCTAGTGTTCGCCCCCTGCACTAGCCATTGTAATTTCCTGCTTTCGTCTATTGTAATTTTCAGCTTTCTAGCAATCAATGAAGAATTTATTTCCATCGTGTTCAATTTCATGTTGCATGCTTTCTTAAAATTGTAATCAAATTTCTTTCGTCCCGAAGTGACCGAGAAAAGGCGGAAGGTAGTCTAGCGGAGCAGACTACTGCCGCACGGTGTCCCTTTCTTAGCTAAGAAGAAAGGTTACCCGTGAAAGTTGGTATCAGAGCTACGGCTCAAGTCCCTCGATAAGAAAGCTATGGAAATTGATCCAAATTCTTCGAACACCACAGAGGTGGTAGATGTTCAGAAGAGAAACACGAAGCAGCGCCTGGATGCGCTTGAGATGACCAACACAAGAGTGTGTTTGGCCATGGAGAATCTCGGAGAGAAGGTCGAGACGGAAAATCGGGAATTACGCATCCAACTGGATGAATGCCAAGAGGCATGCGCAGCTATGACTGAAGCTGTCGCCATCATACCTGATCTGCAGGATGAGATAGGAGCGTTGAGAGCTCAATTGCTAGGGCTTCTTCGCGTGGTGGGCAACGGACAAGCCACCGCACAAGAGTCTGTGCAGAGGCACAGAATTCCGGAACCGTGTACCTACGGAGGGGCACGCGATGCTAAAGAAGTCGAGAACTTCTTGTTCGATATGGAACAATACTTTCTTGCAGCTTCGATCAATGATGAAGCGAGAAAGGTGACCACAGCTACCATGTATCTCGGAGGGGATGCAAAACTATGGTGGCGAACAAAGTATGCTGATATTCAGGCCAACAGGGTCCGAATAGATTCGTGGGATCTTCTAAAGGAAGAAATCAGATCTCAGTTCTTCCCGGAGAATGTGGAATATGAGGCACGTCGGGCCTTACGAGAACTGAAACACACAAGCTCCATCAGGGAGTACGTGAAAGCCTTTTCAGGACATATGCTGAATATTCGAGATATGTCGGAAAAGGATAAGCTATTCACCTTCATGGAAGGGTTGAAACCGTGGATACGCACGGAGCTTCAGAGACAGAAGGTCACTGATTTGAACACAGCTATGAGAGCTGCTGAATGTGTAAGTGACTATCAACCGGAATCGATTGAGGATCGACCTTCGGGAAATAGTCAATCTGTTGAGGGTGGAAGGAGGCCTTCCAGACCCAGCTCGAACTCAAATGGGGGAGAGCGTTACTCTCAGAATGGGGGAAGAGCCTATCGGGGCAACCACCAGAGTAGCCCGCAAGGGAGCTATCAACACAGCCGTCAAAGAAACTACAACGGCAGTTCCAGTAATGACTGGAATCGTGATAAGGCAAGGGAGGGCAGATCTGATGTCGCTCCACAATTAAGGTGCTATCTATGTGATGGACCTCATCGGGTGTCGGAGTGTCCCCAAAAACGAATGGTGAATGCCTACTGTAAACTAGCAGCTGGTGGCTCGGTTTCAAAGCAGAAATCCCCACAAGCTAGCTGTCGTGGTGACACCGACTCCGAAAGTGAGGGGGATGTAGTTGGTGCATTCTCACATCAGTGCAATACACTATTGCACCGAGTTACTACAAGGGACGTCGGTCCCTCAAAAGTGCCGAAGAAGGAAGCACATCAGTGCAATACACTATTGCATCGAGTTACTAAAAGGGACGTCGGTCCCTCAAAAGTGCCGAAGAGGGAAGACTCGAAGGCGCACAACTGTAAGGCGAAAGGCCTAATGTACATTGATGTGAAGATCAATGGGAAGCCAATCAGGGCTATGATCGATACTGGTGCAACGCACAACTACCTCGCAAGTTCCGAAGTAGAGCGGCTCGGACTTGCTCTGGAAAGAGGTAAGGGGAAGGTTAAGGCAATCAACTCTGTCGCTCAACCAATAGCGGGAATAGCAAAATCTGTACCGATCAAAATAGGGCCCTTCGAAGGGAGGACAAGTTTGTCGGTGGTTCAGATGGATGATTTCAAGCTCATTCTCGGATTGGAGTATCTGCGGGATACAAAGACAGCGGTGTTGCCGCATTCTGACTCATTAATAATGATGGGTAGTAATCCACTCGTTATTCCCACTCAGGTTGGGAAATCTGGCGAGAAGGGCATCTCGGCCATGCAGTATAGTAAGGGGTTCAAGAGGAATGAACCCTCTTTTCTATGCTCTCTCCAAGCAGAGGAGATCGAGGAGACAACCGGCTCTACTCCAAAACCTATCGATGGGTTTAAGGAATCCGAAGACATCATGCCGGATGAGTTACTAAGAAAATTGCCAGCAATGAGGGCAATTGATCGTGGGATTGGACTCATTTCGGGTGCCAAACCTCCCACTAAGGCACCATACTGTATGGTTCAGCCGGAGCTTGAAGAGCTTCCGAAGCAAGAGGGAGAAATGTTGGGAAGTGAGACTATCGTGGAGCACACTTCCGCACTACCTCAACATACTGACTTCTGGCCTCAATGGCGGGACGACACTGCAGGTTATGATAGAATTTGTCTTGGTCGTCAGCAAGATGTGGCAAGTCATGAAGAAAGGGCAGGCTTATTGGAGCCCCTTTCCATCCCGAATGGATCAGTCGAGAGTGGCTCGACGAACTACATTAGTGAATCGCCAAAAGTTCGAGACTTTGGCATCACCCTCGTTGGGAGGGAATGTTCATCTAAAGATTCAACTTTCTGCACTGCGCCCAAGTATGCATCAGCCGAAGAGACAGCTCAACTCTTCTTCAAGCACAATGTCAAATACTGGGGACCGCCTATCGTCAATGATCGAGATTCTCGATTTGTTGGCACATTTTGGACCAAGTTGTTCAAACTTCTTGGTTCAACTTTGAGCATGAATTCTAGTTTTCACCGAAGATCAGACGGACAGACAGAGCATTTCAATTCTATGCTGGGAGACTATTTTCAGCACTTTACCTCTGCTTCGCATGGAATTCGAGTGAAAGTTACGGATGTGGCTTGGATGTGTCTCAATGATCAAAAGAGCTCTTCTCCCAGTAAGAGTCCTTTTGAAATTACTACTGGCCAACAACCGTTACTCCTCCATACTGCGGATACTAATCAGAAACAGCATAAGAACTTCGCAGATCCGAAGCAACCAGTGTTTGAAGTGGAAAGATCAGAAATGAAGGTTGCTGAAAAGAGTTTTGGCTACCAATCTACTCGAGCTTCAATGCAATACCTTCAAGAGTACTTGGTCAAATGGAGCGGATGCAACAGCGAGAAGAATACTCAATGGCTCCGAGGACATCGCCAAAACAAATGGGGGAGAGTGTCACGGGCTGCAGCTTTGCTTAAGCCCCGTGTTGTAAATATTTTATTTAATTCGTAAAATAGGTAGAAAATAGAAAAATAAAAGTATGATTCCAGAGCCAAAAGACGTCTACTCCCGTCATTTGGGTTTTTGTTCCGAAGTCTATTATAGGGGGTATTAGTCTTTCAAACATTTTCAAGCTTTCTAGTGTTCTCCCCCTGCACTAGCCATTGTAATTTCCCGCTTTCGTCTATTGTAATTTTCAACTTTCTAGCAATCAATGAAAAAGTTATTTCCATTGTGTTCAATTTCATGCTGCAAGCTTTCTTAAAATTGTAATCAAATTTTCTTTCGTCCCGAAGTGACCGGGAAAGGCGGAAGGTAGTCTAACGGAGCAGACTACTGCCGCACGGTGTCCCTTTTTGTGCTAAGAAGAAAGGCACCCCTGAAACCTGGACACGCCTCTTGTCTTCAAGCTTAGTTCTTGACTAAGCACCTATTTTATAGTATTATTTGTTAAATCATTCTTTCAAGAATGAGAATGAATTTTCTCATTGTTGTTAAACCAAATTCAAATTAATTGTGAGAAGGAAGTCAACTTTGTCAAGCAAGTGGGGCCCAATCAACGGATCTATTTTTCCTAGAGATGGAGAAAAAATGAACAGCAAACAGGGCGTAAATATCTATTTGATTTTTATTATTTTCAAATTATTTTTTTATTTTTTTTTTATTTTTTCAACGACAAACTCTTCCTCGATGTCCTTACCTTTTTCACTTGAATGGAAGCCCTTTGAGATAATTCTAATCTTTCGAGCTCGTATTGAGAAAATATAGAAGAAAAAAGGAACACAAAATGACAATGGAGATACGCGAAAATGCAGAAAATACGAAAATAGATCAATAAGTAGACGCTAAACGTATGCTTAGAAAACTTGAATCAATCCATCTCCAACTTTGACCTTTCAGTGACTTATTTTTCACTTATTAAAATGGCCGACAGTATCCTGCATCAAAAAGATACAAAAAAATAAAAATAAAAAAATATTAAAAGTGGATTGAGTAAAGTTACAAATAATGATTAGCCTCTAATAATTATTTATATAAAAATATTACTTGTTTAATCCATTTACGGTTCTCTTTAATAATTGAAATTTTTTGTATATAAAATATTAATAATAACGTCAATTTTAATACTGCTTATATAGTGCATAGAGGTCTGGAGAGAGATTTTTTAAAAGAAAAATTAAATTTTTTCCTTTTTCAAAGAATGGTTAATAAGTAGTAAAAAATTATGATTTTTATAAAAAATAATTTTGGAAGAAAATTCAACCTATATAAAAATCAATATTTTTAAAATCGACCCCGAAAAACATAAAGGTGCTTTTTAAATGTTGAACCGGAAGTCAAAAAATTAATTAATAAAATATGTAAATTAATAATTACTTTAATGTATTTTAAAATAAGATTTGAATTAGTAACTAAATAATAAAGTTATAAAGCCAGTGAGAATTCTTGACAAAAATGTGCAAATTCAACGAAACCAACAATTTCACTTGTTAAGGTACTTTGGAAGAATCAGACGGTAGAAAATGTTATGTGGGAAAATGAGGACCAGATGCGTGCACAATACTCTCATCTATTCATGGATTAGTCAGATGTCCATCTTATTTCGATGACGAAATTTTTTTAAGGAGGTAAGATTCTTACAATCCATATTTATTAGCCAAAGTCAAGGGTTGAATTGTTAAATTCAAGGTCAAATAGGGATGTAATTGGAATAATTTATTTTCTTGAGGCTTATTTTATATGTAAGATAATTGAGGGTTAAGATGGATTAGAATTGAAGTTGGGGACTTACTTATACATTATTGAAAGTTGAGGGATTTTCTTGCAAAAATCTCCACTATCTAGACATTTCAAACCCATTTCTCATTTCATATCTCACACACGCACAGTGTGGGCAGAGGAGAGAAACCGAGAAAAGGGAGAAAAAAAGGGAAAAGAGAAAAGGGAAAAGAGAAAGAAAGGAGAAGAAGGTAAGGTGGTTGTCAAAGCTTGATCTTGATTCTTCATTTTCTTCAAGAAGTAGAGAAATATTTTGTTAAATTTCTAAGGTTTTTAACTTAGTACGAAAATTTCAATTTTAGGGAAATGATTATGATTTATAGTTCAAGATTCTTGATTGGTTAGCTTTCAAGAGAACCAAGGCAAGAAACTCATTTTTTTGGGCAAACCTTGGATTTTTAATTGGATGCTTGAATAAGTATGGTTAGTGGGAGTTATAGTGTGGATGAAATATTTACAAGAAAGCATGAAATTATGGAACAAGATGATAATTTAATTGGTTGAATGGTAGTTATTAGTTGTCACTAGATTGAAGTGGATATTTGCATTTATGCTTGGAGCGAAGGTTATGTTGATGAATTGGTTATTAGTAAATGGACTAGAAAGTGTAATTAGTCCCACTCGATTACGGGAATAATTTGGGAGATTTAAGTATCGAGAAATTTAGTTGAAGCATTATAGCATTACATATTAGGGGTTTCTTGACTTGATAGTGGTTGAATTAGTTATCTTGTATGGTATTTCAAGTGGTGACGCGGAGATTGGAAAAACTTACCGATCGTTCTAGACTGTAGCTTAGTTTGGGTGAGTGGAAAAGTTTATTTTTCAGAAATAAATATTTATTGAATTTATATCATATGAGAAAGTTAATTATTTGATATACTTGATTTGACAGCATGACTTTCAGAATTAAATGGATTTTATAGTCATTTCTTTTAAAGTTAAATTCAGTTAATTGAAATCATTTTTCTAAGCATGTTATACTCATATTACATACTTCAGTATATTTAANAACATGTTTTATTCATATTACATATTTCAGTATATTTAAAGCTATTTTAAAAACCAATAGAAAATACTCAGGTGATTTTACCCTAGTCTGCACTGGTGTGAATGTATTTCCACAGTGTATCATATGATTATTTTATCCGATCTGCACTGGTGTGAATGTGTTTCCACAGTATATGATCAATTATGATGATTTTACCCGCTCTGCACTATTGTGAATGTGTTTCCATAGTGTATTTTCAGATTATAGCTCTGCGCGCGTATGACCAGAATTTCAAAATTTCAAAATCTCAGAATTACAAAATTTAATAGCTTTCTCATGTATATCAATACTAATCGATACATGAATAAGGTTATTCAGGGTACCTTTTCGGTGTGATATTTTAGTATTTCTACAGCTTATTGAATTTATGATTATAGAATTCAAATTATTCAATTTTCAGTATAAAGCTTTCAGCTTATAGCATTGAACAACAAAAGATTTCAAAGATTTTCATATATATTAGATTAATTATATTCGTTATACTTTATAGTTACTTATTTAGAATGAAGAATAAATGATTTTATGATGCAATCATGTTTTAGTTTTTAAGAGTATTATCAGATTTTAGATTTTCTCAAAGTTCTAAAAGAGTAAGAATTTTTCAGAAAATATGCATAAATGGAAGAAAAATATTGTTATTTAAAAAATATCCCCTCACTGAGTTACAATCTCATATATTTTGTCAAGTCTTTTCTTATCAGATAGTAGATGAGTTGAGCAGCATTGGAGTGTAGTGATCCACAGATTAAAGCCACACTTTGTCTATATTTGTATGACTCCTTTTGTCAATTTACATAGTACATATTTCTTTTGAGATACATGCATTGGTTGTTAGAAAAGTTAAGTTGTAATTCATATATCCATATCACGGACTAATTGCATAGTGGGTATTTTAAGTACATTTGGGACTTTTGTTTGTAAAATATTTGTAAAAGTCGACTTTCCAGTATTGTATTGTAAATAGTTTTGAGTTGTGAGGGGCTCGCGTATCTGTTTTATATGTACTGGTTTGAGAATATTGATTGTTGTTTCAGGTGGTTTTAGTCCATATTATAGGGGAAATTTTGTCAGAATTGGAACTTACACTGTGTGGTTGAGGTTTACGATTGGGGGTGGGGGGGTGAATACTGATTTGCTGAGATGATCATTTCCATTTCCGTGGTAAAATAATGCGGGTGCTTGAACAATTGTTAGGTCATGTTGCTGTGATAATTTGTTTATAGAGCTTTTCTATGTGAAACTCTGGTTTAAATTTATTTCGAAGCAAATTTATAGTTCTTGTTTTCGTTTTGGACATATTGTTATCACGAGGCGTTTAGTTTGTTGAGTCAACAATATCAACTGAGCTGGGATTAGAAATTCAGTTCCTTAGGGAGTGTTTGGTGTGCTCTTTTCACTTTTCAGTTTTGTAAAATACCCTAAACTTGTTTGGTTTGATATTTTTGAAAATGCATTTTTGAACAAGATTAAATTTATAACATATAACTCAAAACATATTTTGTTTTTGACTCAAAACACAGGAAACAAAACCCCAGTTTGTGTCCCATTTGATTTGACTTTTGAGATCTGAAATTTGAATTTTGGCATAATTTCGAATTTACCCTGGATTGGTGTTTATGCCAAAACCCGAAAAAATTACAGAGTGATACATATAGCGAGAGAATGGCGGAGTCATCAGAGGGTGAGGATGAAGGGAAGCTGACCGGAGGGAACCAACTGCTGGTAGTGGACGACGATCTCCGTGAGATGGCCAAGAAGGCTGCCTGGAGTGTCAGCTCGTGCAAGCCCGGCAATGGAGTCCTCTCTCTCCGTGACGACAATCTCGACACCTATTGGCAGTAAGTTACCTTTCGCTCTCAGTGTCCCCAAATTGAATGTGGTGCATGATTCTTTTGGCTAATTTTATTTGTTTATGTTGAGAGAAAGATGTTGTGATAGTAATAATGTTGCTGTAAAAAATGTTCTTTGTGAAGTATTTAGAGTAGAGTTGTAGAGTTTAATGGATCCACGTAAAATATATCTCGGAAGAATGATAGATTAATGGATGCTTTTCATAGTTTCAATTGGTAATGAAATAAAAATAATAAGATTTTTTTGTTAATAGTGACATAGTATTTGGTGATTTGTAGATCAGACGGAGCACAGCCTCATGTAGTGAATATTCAATTCCAAAAGAAAGTTAAACTGCAATTGGTTGTTCTTTATGTTGATTTCAAGCTTGATGAGAGCTACACACCTAGTAAGATTTCGATTCGTGCTGGCGATGGTTTCCACAATATGAAGGTAACCTTTTTCTGTTAAACATAAGTATATAGACAATTTTCTGCAGATGCTGCTTTCATGATTGTTTTGAGGGTATCAATTTCTGAACAATTCTATGTTCACTTTGATACTAAGGTTTCAATTTCGTTCTTTCTTGCAATGATATTTTTAGGAGATAAAAGCAGTGGAGCTTGTGAAGCCAACTGGTTGGGTTTATATATCTTTATCGGGGAGCGACCCAAGGTGAGTAATTGATCCTTTCTAGCTCTTTGATTGGATCTAAAAGTTTGAATGTCCATATATGTTTTATAAATTGGTTTTGTAACTTCTTGCTTTCTTGCTAGTTGCAGTTTGATTATAACCTTCTGTATTCGCGCAGTAACTAGATGCAGTAGTTGACATTCTAGTCGAGACTTGTATATGACACTGACAGGATGGCCATATAACATAGTTTTAAAATACTTGCATACATCCATACATCGTAGTCTTGATTTCAAAATAGAATTGGTCTGAGATGCGAAATTCCAGTTTTGAGGATTGCTTCAATGAAGATTCTGAATTTACAATCTCTTTCTTGCTCTCATATCGAGAAAATTGTAATGGCTTGTATGTTTTGCACTAGCCAATTTTTGAAACTTGAAGCCATCCTTCTTCATTCTTGATCCATATCTTTTACTTCAATATATCCACGGTTTGTTCGGACCGAGCTTTTGTTTCTCTAATTTCATATGGCGCTGTGCTCTCAAGGAAAAAAAATAACTTTTCAACTCTTTATTTTGATGCTGCAATCAACAAAAACATGCTCGAGAAGAGAATGTAAAGTATAAACATGAACAAAGTGAAGAACAAGTTCATGTGCCCATCAGCCCATGAATATTTCTAGAATTTTTTGCAACTCTGCTACTCATCTATATGGTTATACATTCTTATAAAAATGAAATTACACGCTGTAAAATGCTAATAGACAGGGAAAAACTAGTTATAAAAGTCATCAAAGTTGTATCATTTGTATTTCTTTTGGTAAACTTATCAAAAAAGGAAAAATGATTGTTATTCTGTTCTCATACTCACCAAGCTAAAGAAATTTTTAACTGTATGTGGCAGGGAAACGTTTGTGAATACTTTCATGTTGCAAATAGCAGTTTTGTCAAATCATCTTAATGGAAGGGATACTCATGTGCGCCAAATCAAAGTTTATGGACCCCGACCGTGCGTAAAGATATTACCTTATTTAGCCTCTTTACTACTAATCTTTTGTTCTTCAGTTAACAAACATGATTATATTCTTCGTAACAGGAATCCTTTTCCACGCCAACCATTTCAGTTCACTTCGACAGAGTTCATTACTTACTCTACTGTGAGATGAAGTCAAGTACATTTTCTTAGCTGGAATGAGGATATTCAAAACAAATAGCTTTGCAAACTGCAAATAGCTTATTATATGCAACCTTTATCATTTCTGAAAGGTATTTGAGCCAGAATACATGTGAAGGTACAACGTTGCATTGATGTAAGATGTAGAACTTGTCATTTGTTTTTATCTGGAAAGTGCTGTCATGCTTGTTTACGAATTCTCGTGCTGCAAAATGTCAATTTTAGCTGTTCATGGCTTTTATGATTGAACTGTGGCGATTTTATCTAAATCATTGTATTTCGAATATGTGAGGATTATCTTATGATAATTTGATAACGAAAACTATAGGCAGATAAATGGTCAAAAATTTGGATACCGACCGTGTTTAAACACCTTTTGCACATAAAATCTTGGCAAGATGAAATGACAATACATTTACGCACCCAAGAGTACCTAAAATATGGCTTACGTAACATTTGTTACATCTGAGCTGCTAATAGATAAACTACTTCCTGCACAGGAAATGGACTATACTGACAGAAAATGGCGTCTACATGAGCAATGATAAAATATATGTCGAAAGAATTCGTGCTGTACAGTCATAGTTTACCAGATAACTACAAGTACAGATTACAATCGCATTTAAGTAGGGTTAAAAGAATGAGACCATTGAAGTAGATGTACATAAATTCATTGAAAAATTGTGAAGATCCTGCTCTCCCAAAGTAGAAACACAAATCCATGAATCCTGAAAAAAATCAGATAGAATTTTAATATTTAAATACGAAACAATATCAAGAAGTAAGAGAGAGAGAACAGGTTCTTCATTGCTATAAATGCAGGCAGCATATTATCAATTTTTTTCTTCCCCCCGAATGCGAGACTTTATATGTCATCCTAATGAGTGATGGATTCACAGCAATGTAGATTTTTCGGATGTTCTAATAACTACTTTGTCAAGGTCTCTGTCCTTCGGAGCAAACTGACATGAAAGTATTTAGCAATACTTTTCTCACAGTGCAGACATTTCCTTCGTCGATGTCTCTATCCTTCCGGCACAGATGTGATTCTCATTATACAGACCAGAATCGACATTTGTTTGGTTGTAAAAAACATCGGACCTAATTTAATCCTCCTTTTCCCTTCTAACCAGTAGCTAGCTACCAAATGCATGAGTGGTGTCGGAACAATTTTTTACATTGCTTTCATTAACTTTTCCACATTCCAGCATAAAATTGGCTAATAAAAATTAGAAATCTGAAAAAAAAAAAAAAGAAAAAAGAAAAAGAAAAAGGATGGCAATGATAACAGCCAAATCCCCATTTATAAATATGCTCATGCAAGGAAGTTGTGTCGAAGTACCTCAGGACAAGATGACAAGTCCAAGATAAATAGCTCCACAAAGAAATATGAAAGATATTATTCCCCTGTAAGACAAGCTCGTTGATAAGAAGAAATGCAGGATATTCACATCTTTAACCATAAAAACAGAAAGCTCTTAGCATTAACCCTTCAAGAGGAAATTATTGCATGAATGTGGTTAGGGGTATGTATAAGTTAGCTTTCTGAAACTAATTTAGACCCCATTTTCTAAAACTAATTTTTTTTTTTTTCTCAAACCCATTCTCAATCATACATTTGAACATTTCATGGGACTCATAACTTAATCATATTTTCATCTATATATTTCATCAACTTTTATCAAAATATAAACCAGACTGGTAATAACCCAATTGATTGACCAGAAAACTAATTTAGACCCCATTTTCTAAAACTAATTTTTTTTTTCTCAAACCCATTCTCAATCATACATTTGAACATTTCATGGGACTCATAACTTAATCATATTTTCATCTATATATTTCATCAACTTTTATCAAAATATAAACCAGACTGGTAATAACCCAATTGATTGACCAGAAAACTAATTTAGACCCCATTTTCTAAAACTAATTTTTTTTTTCTCAAACCCATTCTCAATCATACATTTGAACATTTCATGGGACTCATAACTTAATCATATTTTCATCTATATATTTCATCAACTTTTATCAAAATATAAACCAGACTGGTAATAACCCAATTGATTGACCAGAAAAGTTAGAAAAGCTTGTTGGTCACGATTGATAATAATTATGTCATGAAGGAGTATTATGATGTTTTAAGAAATTTTTTGTGATCATATAAAGAATAGTATTCTCGAAGAGAGCCGAAAATTTGGGAGCAGGCGCGCTATAATTTTCATTCCCTAGCAAATCAAATAAAACATGAATATGCACATATAATCCTATATGAAACATGAGTTTCCATAGAGTTGATGTAAAATCACAATCCCATATGAAATATAAATCAAACATTACCTTAAGATTGCTGAATTTTTTCTTGTCTCATCACATGATACGGAACAAAATACTCTTGTTGAAATACTATGCAGTATAAAATACTTACCAAATTACTCCCCATGCAGCACCATTACAAGGGCAGGGGCAAAGTTCTGCAAATTTCTCAGCATCACTAGAGTTAACCCTCCTAGATATCAAATCATCATATATATCTGCATCATAAAAAATTAGTGTAGTCCATTCTGCTGTTACAGCGGCTTTATTCTTTTATAACTAAGTAGAGTTCATACCATAAACTGAAAACAGACTATTCATAACACCTGTAGATCAGAGGAACACGCATTAGCAACAAAATAGAAAAAGAATAAAATCAATATGAGAAAAACCAAAAATAAAGTATTATCAGGATAAACCCCTACCAATGAAGAGAATAATATAGCGGAGAATGCGAACTTTAGTCAACTCTTGTAGAACCCATACAACGGCAATAAAAATGATAAAGCCTGGCAATACGGCAAATAAGTATCAATATCATGGGTAAATGAATTAATTGCATATCAAGTACAACGATCATCATTGAAGTAACTAACCAATGCAAAGTCCCCGTAGCGTCCACTGTTCATCATTAAAGAAATCAGTAAGATTAAGGATTATGTGAAACCTCAAGAATCCTGAAAGTCTAGTCCATTACAAATTTAAAATAGCTATACATTATCTGAAATTGACTCGTTGACAATTTAGCAGGAATTATTTCTGAACTTACATTTTTAGCAATGAAGAGCACAATAAAAAGAGATAGAATAAGACATCCAGCAGCAATCCTTGCAGTGACGAGATTTGTTGACGCAAGGATGAGAACCATACCCCAAAATGATGAACCAAGATCTATAACAGCGAAACAAAAATGATAAACTAACATGACCAGATAACAGAGCGAAAGAAGGATAGTGAATGAAGAAGCTAACCAAATTTAAGTAAGTGATCCATTAAAACTAGCATATGTGGCTAAATAAATCATTCAGCGTACTCTGTACAGAAGGGAGAAAATTAAGTAGAGAAGAGTATTACATCCCGCTGGCAAAATCAGCCAATATACACCACCACGTGTTTGCGTCACCCCACCTTCATTTGCATGGACTTGCATGCCCACCACCTGCATGTATGAGACAGTAGTGAAAACCTGTGCTTGAGCCTAAACAAAGAGGGGACATCTAATCAAAGAAAATTGTTGCGGGAATAGATCAAACGAAACTTATCTATGAGTAATATCGTGAATATAAAAGAAAAATATATGAAAAAAAACTTAAAAAATACATATCTAGTAGATGTTTAGTCTACATATTATAATAAGAAACAAGTATCTTCAATCATCTTTTGCTCAATGATCAGTGGAAGCGATCGAATCAACAAAAGATATCAAGCCTGTTGAACAAAGATAGCAGTAAGGTGTACAATGGTATAAAATAATATAATATGTACTGAGCAGTGAGCATGATGAATAATGCTAACATTCTATTCTGTACCATATGATACAGGTTCATATTTTAGAAGTCATAAATTTATGATCATAAATAAGTACCATTGTGGAACGGATTATTTGTAACTTGAAAAGCTATAGATATGCTTTTCCCTTGATAGAGTTTATCCATAGTGTCTCTGCAGTAACTACAACATACATACTTCACGAGATTTGTTATTCTGAATCACGAATTAGACCATTAAGGTATGATATTCTAATTTCATCTTTCTCCTATGAGGATTATTCCATAGACCCAGCAACAATTGTCTTTCGACTTCAACGTATAGAAAGCAGGTTTTACCTCAATGCATAGAAACGATAAGGAGAAAGAAATTTTACCTCACCACAAGTGAGCTTGCAAGCAATTGCATGACTTGCTTCATGAAGAAATACGGTAATGAGCTTAAAAGGTGTCAGTAGAAATGTCCTCCATAACTATTATGAGCATCATAGAACTAAATGTTAGCAACAGGAATCAAATCAAAGAGTAAAAAATAGCTACTCGAATAAAGAAAACAAAAGAAATAATTCAATGGTGACCTATTTTGTTCGTTGAAAACATCATACTCCATTCTTAAAATTAAATGGAATTGTGTCTGTTGCAAAGTCTAATCTAGAATGACATGTAAACTGATTGCTGAATGGCGTTAATTGTCAACTAAAAGGCCAAAGGAAAGTTATTATATCTTTTCCAATGTCTAATCTAGAATTACATGGAAAACTGATTGCTTGATGAAGGTAAATGCGTAACGGGGCTGCATTAATAGTGAAAATGTTAACATCCCTAGTCATATCACATTTTGAGC
This sequence comes from Fraxinus ornus, assembly GCA_903798235.1. Lineage (NCBI taxonomy): Eukaryota > Viridiplantae > Streptophyta > Magnoliopsida > Lamiales > Oleaceae > Fraxinus > Fraxinus ornus. The sequence goes on from CAIGRF010066623.1 coordinate 59,756, forward strand.
CCCCCCTTTTCATCTTGGGTTTTAATTGAGCCGTGCTAAGTCAAAAAAGTTGTCCAAGCCTGCTTGGATTTTACAATGACTTCTATTGGTCCAAACGTGGCTTGATTTCTCAACAAGCCCATATGAAATTAGCTTTAACCAAGTCAAACAAGAGTCGAGCTCGAATATCTTTAGTAATTTGCCAAATTTTCTTGTTCGTTAAATTATCAACCAGATCTTGATCTAGCTTCACAAGTCAACAAAGTCTAACTATATCTACAGAAACCAACAATTACGGCATATAGGATTGCTGAGATTAGTATTGAAAATAAAGTTCTTCCACATAAAACAACAACCACATTCATCAGCAACATTAACTCGTAGGTTAAATTTACATTCCAATAGACTCAGGATCAAGTAACACAACAACGGGATGTTTTTACAGAGATCATGTACAGGAAATCCCTATCTTGCCTAATTTATTATCCCCTTGGTTCTTCAGGTCATGTAACTAGCGATTAGGAAATCCCGTAAAACAAAAGGGAAAAAAGTTTAAAAATTCGAGAAATGACCAGCAAATTCATAATATTTTGAAGAACTCAAAAATATCCATAAAAGAGGATTATACATAGCAAAAAGAACTCTGCTTTGCACCTAACCAAAGTAACGTGATAAACAAAAGAAGCGAGAAAAGGACAACAACAAAAGAAAACAGAAAAATACAACATACAGCGAGAATGACGACAGTGAAGACCCCAATTGTTGCAAGAAAGACTTTTTGATCATGCTTGCAACAATTCTTCAACTCCCAGTTCGGATTCATGTCTCTATTTCTCTCTCTCTAGTTACAAGTAAAGAATTTCGATTGACTGGGAGATGTTGCGAAAGTGGAGAAAAATCAAGAACCCAATTTGAGACAGTGTGACAGTTTTCTTTTTTGAAATTTTTATGCTTGTTTGAAATTGTCTTGAGGAGGTTGGTTTGACATGGACTTGGTCTCTTGGTTGGGCCTATGTATCATTAACGGGCCTCCGTTAGATATACAACTATGTAAAAGCTTGCAATTTTGTGCCAACCCAATTTGTCCAGGTGGATACGGATTTCCTTGCAAGAAAAGTTCCTATTAATTTCTCTTCAATATGAAACTTTCTTTTTCCCTTCTCTTTTTCACCATTGAAAGGAGGATGCTTTCCTTTTCCATTTTTTCTTCTGTTTTGGGGGTGAGCCTTTATAGGAGAAAATGACTTGTAAACGTAAAGTTATAAGGTATCATACTTTGCAGATTGCAAAATTGTGAAAAAAAAGTAAAATTAATCGAGATGCAAAGAAAAACTTTTGTTGACACTAACCTATTTGGTGATTTGATAAGATTTATATAACAAGCTTTTGATATTATGGTAAGAGTTATGTGCGGATGAGAGGAAACTATTTCTTTTCTATTTAGCCCCTGTTTGATTTGCTTAAAATTATATTTTTAGTAATTTTTTATAAAAGTTAATGAAATATCTGGTTAAATGGTTGATAAAGTTTTGAATCTCATAAAATGCATAAATAAAAATGAATTAAAAAAAGAATTTTAAAAAATGGGATAAGGGGCGGACCCGGGAGTCACGTGACCCCCCAACTTTTGAGATTTTTTTTTTAAAAAAATTGTTTGATAAAGTCATGTTTGGTATCGACTGAAATCTAAATTTTAATCTAAATCAAAGATAACAATTAATTTTTATAACATAATTCATGAAATCTATAACTATTTAACTTTTATCAAAATTTACTAAAAATGATAAAATCGGAATAAATTTGAATTTTTCTCTTTTCTTACTTTCTTTTACTCTTTTCCTCGTGCATTTTAACAAAATCTTAACCCATCTAATTTTTTAAAATTTGTATATAATTTCTCTACTAACAACAAATTTTCTCTTTCCAATCAAATTTTCAAGTAATTAGAACATAAATTTGTATTTTCTCCTATCAAACTATGTATATG
>CAIGRF010066623.1:80045-92476 GCA_903798235.1 Fraxinus ornus
ATTAAGAAAACTTCTTTAATGTTATTGGAAAATTAATTTTTGTCAAGATCTTTCCTAATTTACCCCTATTTAATTTTTAGTATGTAAAACTAAATTCTTGTTGAAATTAATAAAGAATTTGAAGAAGAAGAAGAAATGAGAGTTGTTTCATGTTTCCTAGAAGTGAGAAATGTGTGTATTTGAATGATTTCAAGAAGTTGACATGTTAAGTAAGGAAAATTTAATAAGGGTATATTGGTAAATGAACAAAACAAAATATTTTACATTAGGAAATCGGCCTATATATTTGGGACAAGAGAAAAAAGAAACTCAGCTTATGTAATTGGGACGAAGGGAGTAATTAAAATTAATTGTTGATTTTGATTTAACTTTCTATCAATTTTTTTAGTTAAACCAAACGGAGCATAGTATTTCAAATTTTTAGACCTTTCATATTTGTTTTCCGTAAAATAAATGCAAAAACAATTCGTTTAGCTAAGCCAAATGGCACATAATTAGATATGACTATTACGTTGATAATTTTGTTTTAAAATTAAGAGCCTTTTGACAAAGTTTTTTATAAAGTTTTAATATTTCAATAAAGATTAATGAAATATATTATTAAAAAGTTGATAAAATTGTGAATTTCATTAGTTGAAAATGAATTTAAGAAAAAAAAATTTAGAAATTACCTGCCAAATAGGGACTAAAATATTGATTTCGAAGTTGTAAGTATTAGGGTGTGTTTGATGGATATTATTGAGAAAATAATATATTTTAAATAGTGATATGATGAGAAATATGTGGTTAAAAATTAAGAAAAAAGTTGTTAATGTAATGAAAGATATTATTTGATTGAAAAATATATTGTTGAAAATGAGTTATTAATTAATATATTTTAAAAGAACGTGTGTCAAACATAATATTAATTATTTATTCTAATTGTTGGAGGGGTGAAGATTTGAAATGCTTTTGTTTTGTTTATTAAGCCTATGTTTGGTATTCATTATTTTTTTTTTTCATTTTTTTTTTTTACTCATTTTTAACAGTATATTTTTTAATAAAATAATATTTTTTATCACATTAATAATTTTTTATTTTTTTTCAATTATACATTATTCATCAATCTACTATTTCAGAATACATTTTTTAAAAATAATGTGACTCAAATTGAAACAGACCCTAAAATTATAATTTATTTTTCTCTTTTTAATAGAATAATATTTTACGTAAACACAAAATATAATCTCAAATACCGGGCAACAAAGGGTAACTGGCATGTTGACTAAAGTTTATCAGTGCGCTGGCGCATGGGGTGCTTCAACATTGTCCCATTTCGTCTTATCCTCACCTGCAATTCACCTACTTCACTATACAGTGAAAATGAAGAGAAAAACCACTGTGACAGAGCAGCCGTTTTCACTGCACATCTTTTTCAGCTGCCATTGACAGAAGAACAAAACCCAGTTAAGCTTCATTTTCATTTTTCTTGGGTTCCCCAAAAAGAGAGAGAAGACTTTTATTCTTGTAGAATGTATTGTATTGATATTACTAGGAATCTTCATTACAAGTGTTTTCAGATGATTATGCGTTTTAGACATTAATTTGATAATCACTCCACAAACAAAATACAGTCTTTCTCTACTTCTTTTTGGCTCTCTGCGCATCTATCGTCAGTTTCCAGACTTGTATATTTGAATAGTATCTCATTGCGTGACATGAGCTGAATAATATACTACTATTAAAAATTATTTTTGCCATATTTTTCTACTTCTAACTGGCTTTTCTTGTCAAAGTGCTTGCGCATGGCCACAGCCTTGTTCATTTTGGGTAATTTTTTCCAACACCTTTCGACTTTGTTTCTTGTTAGAGAAAAAAGACGCGACTGTTGAAAGGAGAAATTTTTTTGGGATTACTATTGAGCATTTTGTTTAAAAGGGTATTCGAGTTCTTTTTTCTTTTGTTGCCTTGGAACAAAAATGCTTGGTTCTGTGGGGAAGAGATAAATTGGTTCGAGAAGTGCATTTTTGGAGAACATTCATTTTTGTTGGAGAAATGAACGACAGATTGGAAAAAACAGCTTCGTCTTTGGCCATTGTAGAGAAAAAGCCTCAAAAACTAGGAGGATGTGTGGGTATTTTCTCTCAGCTCTTTGATTGGAACCGTAGATTTGCAAAAAAGAAGCTCTTTTCCAAGAAATTGCTCCCACCAGGTATATTTTTTGCCGTACTTTTCAATCTTTCTTTTTATCAATTTGGTGAAAGGTATTGGCAAAATGTTGGAAATCATGTTGAAAATCTGGTTTTTATGTTGCATTTTACTCAGTTCGCTTGAAACAAGCTTCAAAGAAATTTGGTGGAGATGAGAATCAGGCAAAGCTTCGTTTGGTACGCATCTTGTTTTTATTTCTGCATACTAAATTATTATCTTCTGTTCAATAACGGATACAGAATTATATGATTGGGATGTTTCTTGATTTTGTGTGAATGATATAGATTGCTGATGAGAATAGTGGGGGATTTCCTAGCTCAAGGAAAAAAAGTGGGGTTTGTATTGTTGATCCTCAGCAAAAACATGAAATGCGAGCTCCAGGTTTGGTTGCTAGGCTTATGGGTCTGGAATCCATGCCGGCATTGCAGACAGAGAAGTCTAAGAAAGGACCGCTCTCTGGAAATGGGAATGATAAAGCAGAGAAAATAGAGGATAAATTTTGTGGATACGTGAGCAATGAAGTGAATGTGGAAAAAGTAGGGAGTAAAAATGAACCGAGGCCACAAAAGCTTCAGAAGACCGGGTTGTGTGAGAGGCTGCCAGTAGCTAGATTTGGGACCGAGGGACTGCAGTTTAAGAACGTTTTATCAAGATCAAGAAAACATCATCCAAAACTTACTTCTCCAATTAAAAGTCCCAGAAATCTTTCGGGGAAAAATGCATCTCGATTAATTGGCGCAGCAACTAGAATTCTGGAACCTGGATTGGCAAGGAGTAGGTCAAAACATGCCCTTGCATATTCAAATACCTCGCATAATTCTTCTAAAGGAGATACTGTTTTTGGGGAATCAGCTGTTCTGTTAACAAGCCAAGTGGAAGGATCTAAATATTTTGTTACTCAGCAGCCAAAGGTGCAATCTTCTTGCAAAACTTGTGGCCATTTGCTGGATAAGTTGGATTCTGAACCAAGTGTAGATGATCAGCCGATGGTTTTTACTTCTCAGTTCTCGCATCATGTTGAACCCTCTTGTCAAAGGTCAGAAAGGAACAGGCCTGGAATCCCCACATTTAAGGAGGTTTTGGAGGAATGCCCATTAAATGCAGGTTCAACCTCGGAAATTTTTCGACCTTGTTGTAAATTTTCATCAAATAGGAATCCTTTAATTGGAGAAGCGAGGTGGCATTTGGGAACCCATCAGTACAAACCTCTGATGGACATGCCTCTCTCTGGTGGTTTTAGTTACAAGTCTCGGAGCCAAAATCAGATGTTGCGGACCAGGAATAGAGTTCCTCCAAGGTCAAAGTACAATGGTCTGTCGGGCAACAAAGCATCAGCACCAGCATCAAATGACATAGATGAGACAAAGGATTTTGTTTTTCCTTATCGAAGCTTAAGTGGTCGTACGAAACCGGGGCTCTCCACCAGAGCTGGTAATGGCAAATTTGAAATGAGAAGAGATGGTTATGTGCAGAATGATTCCATATTACCAGTACAAAAGAGAAGGCCAATTAATATCGCTAGAGAACGTGCAAGTCCTGGTTTCACAAATTCCTTTAAGAAACAATCATATACTGATGATCATGTAATGAATAGAAAAGAGATGGAATGTAATGTTCAATCCATTAACCGCCAAAGCAAAAATAGATTGGACTGTCTTCAAGACCGAAGAACAGTTGGTGTTACGAAGGTGGATAGTGATGTTTTGTTCACAGTTAACTCTCCAGTGAAACAGAAGACTGGAATTCGTGCAGGAGTTGCTAAAAGAAGGATTCAAAATGATTCAAGATACGGGAGCACTTCACAAAAATCTGCTTTAAATGAAAATGATGAAAATTCAAGGTTTAAGAAACCATTTCCTTTTAGTGGAGATGCATTAGGTGCACTTTTAGAACAAAAATTGCAGGAATTGAATCTCCAAGGAGAGGATGAGATGGGAATAAGTGGGAATTCTCCCCGAAAGACAACAGCTAATATTCTCCAGGAGTTAATTTCTGCCTTAACATCAGAAAGACCATTTCACCAGGATAAATCAGCTGCTATATCTAATGGGAAAAGTGATTCGCATCATTGCGGTTCTATGTCCAACTCAAAAACATTAGCCAATTACCAGGTCAGCCAATTTCATTCTATTTGATGGCAACTAACTTATCGAGCATTAAGGATATTTGAATGTCTATTATACTCAGTGAGATTCAAAGCCTGTTAGATTGAAATAGGGATCGACAGACTCTCAGTGGTCTGAACTGAAGGATATGTAAATCAAATTGCATCTTTCATTGGTATATCTCCTGCATAAATGTCAATAACCTTCGAAAAATTAGACACTGAGCCCGAGAGCGTGCCTTATGACTAGGAGCTTCTTTCTCACACAAGCCATTCTGTTCGAAAGAGCCAGCATAGTTTATCAATCACAATTTGCTTGGTGAAATTTGTTTCTTCTCTCCACCCTCCATCCTTGAACATAAAACCCCTCAACAACAATTTTAATGTCAGAATAAGAAAAATATGATTGTGCAATAAACTACGCGCTTTTTTGTTAATCTAGGTGTTATCAGATTTTTTTCGGTGAATTTGGGGTTCTACTAAGTGAAAATTTCTTAGTCTATTGTCATTTACAGTTAGTTTGAGAATCTGCTAAAAAACATTGTTTTACAGATTGACACGGCAAACCTTGTCTCTACTTTGAAATTTATCGCTGTAAGAATGTAAATAACACGACCTTATTATTCATTACAAGTGGATTTGGAGCATTTCTGTTGTGTCTAGTTTTGCATTTGGGTTCATTGAGCCACTCACATTTTAAAAATTAGCTTATATCGTGCAATCATGCTTTTGCCATTTTAGCCCTTTTTGCTCTTATGATGTGGTATAGATTTTATTGCCATGTTAGTTATATTTGGCATGATGGATGATATTGGAATCCTAAATAATCAATTTGATATATCTCCTTAGGCTAAAGCAAAGATAGCCAAGTTGTTAGTTGACTGCCCGCCTGATAGTGAACACCTTAGCCCAGGATCTGTTCTTGGGGCTTCTTTTTCCAATGAGAGTTGTCTCTCCAGCAGTATGGATGATAGCTCGGGTAAGCATCTTTCTTTTGATTTTGTTGCTTGTGAGGACAAAGTCCCCTTATTTGAAATTATAAGTAATGTTACTGTCCATATTTTCTGACATTGGCTTCTATTTTCAGGGTATAAAATGCTCACTGAAACTTTGGATTGCTCCTATGATGATCCACTGTCCCTTGGTCATGACACAGACCTTTTAGATTCTGCAACCTCAGGAAAGATAGCAAAGAGTAGTAGAGAGTACATTATTGATATCCACAATAATATTTCGGAAGTTTTATGCTGTATTGAACTTGCTGATGGTGGTTTGAAAGCAAGCACGCTCAACCATGCAAAAAAGGTCCTTCTGAATGCTGAGTTGGTGTCTGGAAATGCAACTCTCACCAGATCAGTTTCAAGGCAAGGTTTTTCAATTAAATACTTATTCCTCAACCAACTTGAAACACTTGCAAGTGTTCTCCAGATGAATATCGATTGCTTTTATAACATTGAGAATGGCAAAGAGGTGAATCAACTGAGAAGATTTACTTTTGATTCTGTCATAGAGTATCTGGACTCAAGATTGAGTCAATATGCTAAATCCGGGTTTAGACTCTCGACAAAAATGCCATTTTGTGTGAACACAGAGATGTTGATTTTTGATATTGTGGAGGAGGTCAGAAGGTGGGGAGAATCATCTGGTTTGATATATGATGAGTTGATAGAGAAGGAAATGAGTGATTCATTAGGCCAATGGACAGATTTCGATATTGAAAAATTTAAAATTGGCATTCAGATTGGCATGCACATATTCCAGATTTTGGTTGATGAGATTGTTGTAGAACTTTGGAACTGCAAGCCGAATTCCTCTTTGATTGCACAGGGCTTTAACTAATTTCCTCAGAGGTTCCTATAACTGTGCATCATTCTGCTACCATTACCTGCAGTTAAAAGGAATGGTGCCTTTTGTACAAGCTGATGTATTTTATAGTTGCTGGTGTCAACAGACGGTGTCTCCAAGTTCCCATTCTTTTGTTTGCTCTTCTATTCTTCCTTTTCTTGACAAAAATGGGACTGTTTAGGTGCTTAGATGGTTCAGTAAATTTAGCAATGAATATTCATGTACTTGATCTTGAAATTACTGTGAAGAAGTTAGTTTGTTGTTACAAAAACAAGAAATTACCACAGTATTCCATATTAATAGCAAAAAACTTCCGTAGAAACGTTTTCATTTGTGATATACTCCCTTATCTATTGAAAATTTGAGAAAATTCTTTTATTTGAAACCTTTTGTGTGAAAAATTCCCATGTAGTCAAATTTAGTAATGAATATTCATGTACTTGATCTTGAAGTTACTGTGAAGAAGTTAGTTTATTTTACAAAAAAAACAAAAAATTAAAGTGTAATCTTTTCCCAAATTGGGAAGAGGGTTTTACAGTGTAATCTTGGGAATGAGAAGAAGAAATGTGGAATTTGGGATGGTTTTGAAAGGGATTAAATAAAATAATAACATTTTGAGTAAGAAGATGAAGTGAGGTGGGGTGGAAAATAAAATTTTAAAAGTTTGAGATCATGGATGGTACATAAAAGAATTTGGATATAATTTGTAAAAGAATAAAAAGTCTTGATACTAAAATTGAAATTATTACTTTTTAATTTTGGCATTTTTACTGTTTTTAACGACAAATTTGACGGTATAGTGTTTTTCGCACAAAATGTTTCAAATAGAAGATTTTTTTACGATTTTGAATATACACAGAGTATTTTGCAAATGAATACGTTTCTGAATTGTCTATTAATCCATGCTAAAAACTCTATAGAAGAGAGGAGATTCAAGTTCAACTGTTCAATTCTTTAATCAAAATCCACAAACAAAACACATTCCACTCTCTGTACAAAATTAATACCTAAAACAGAAGTTCTCGAGCCAGAGCTCCAGAGCAATGGAATTAAAAAATAAAGACTCAAATACTGAAAATTAAACCAAAGAAAGTCGATCAATCAATTGAGAGAAATATCAGTAAGAAAGTCCTAATTTCCAAACTCAAAACTGTCTATGCCCAAAAAGAGTCCTACCAATTCTCCCTCTCCTGTTTCCTTCATCGATGATATTATTAGCAGCACCCAACCCCTTCAATTCCTCCATACTCGCATGGCTCTTCCTTGTCATAATTCCACCACTCCTCTTCTCACCGGAATTCACCGACTTACTCCCTCCTCCCAATTTCCCATAAAGCCCCCCACTCTTTTGCCCCGGTGGAGGTGTCAACGACTTCTCCGTCACCGGAGGAAGGATCGATGCCGGTTTCCGGTTCTCCTTCCGCAAAGCAGACGAAAAATCCGGCACAGATTGAGTCAAAATAGAAGACCGTTTTGTCCTTGGTGGTGTAGTGAAATTCGACTTTCCCTGGAATTTCACCTGCTTCTTTGGCGGGGTCAGAATTGGTTCTTCTTTTCTAGGAATATTCGGCTCTATCACGCCCCCTTTTCTAAGCCTTTTTTCTCTGAGATCCGAGTATTCCTTATATCTGGGGCCTCTCTCCATGACGGGGCTTTCCGTTGTGAGTTGCAGGAAGTGCGGTTGGTTAGAATCAGAAAACTGGGAGAGGAGCAGTGATTTGGAATCAAGAACGGTGTATTGTAGAATATGGTTTTGTTGAAGCAAAAATCCATTGATCTCTGCCATTGATGAAGAATTTTTGAAGCTTTGCAGTTTGAATTTCTTGAAAAAAATTTCAAGATTCTTTAAAGTAGTAGTGGTGTTCTTAAAAGTTCTGAGTTTCCAACGGTCTAATAAAGATACGGTAAAAGGGTGCGAGGAGGAGAAAATAAGAAGAAAACTTCCAACGTTCCTACTCTAATATTGTTTGAAGTGGGTCCCACTGAATCATTAATGGACGTAGGATTAAAAATTAACAATCATTGTGCTGGGATTTTTCGTTTTAATGATTAATAGATGTAGGATTTTGGGTGTGGTAAAATGAACGCCCCCTTGGTACGGCTTAAAATCGGATTAAAATTAAAAATATAGTCGTTATTGTATCTCACTCGTATAATAAAAATCAATAATAACGACTAATTTTTCAATTTTAATCCTATTTTAATCTCTACCATACACCCTCTAAGTATTAAGGGCTTGCGGTATAGATTTTAATCCAATTAAAATTGAAAATATAGCTGTTATTAGATTCCACTCATCTAATAAAAGTCAACAAAACGACTAATTTTTTTAATTTTAATCCGATTTTAATCTCTACCAAACACACTCCAAGTATGGAGCATATTGAAGAGCTTAAAAAAAAATTATTTTTAAATTGTAATATATGTTTTTTAAAAATAAAAGATTTTTTGAAAATGCTTTAATTACCTATATATATTTTAAAAAGTCCCTTTAAAAAATTCGTCACCCTTAACTCCTTAAGTATTAGGATCTAACTATAGATAAAGGTTTACAATAATGAAATACATAATTCCACACGATACACTCTACTATACAATGAACTTTTTTATTCAATCTTTTTCCTTAACGTCATTTTATGTAATCTCTTATGTTTTATTTTTATGTACAAGTAGCATAATACTAACCATCTAATTTTCCAATTCTCTTTTTCTATTAGTCGATGGATTACTTAGAAAAGACGATGTTAAGTTTTTTTTTTTGAAAGGTGCCGCTTGGTTGGCTGTACGGCATGAGGAAGCTTAGCGCCTTCAAATTAAGTGGTTATGCTATGACAAAAATAATTTCCTTCTACTTTAAGAAAATGGGGAAAACAATTTCTTTTGCCGTTGCCGACAACTCACAAAAGTCAGTGTATCATGCATAGACAAATTTAGAAAAGTAGGACGGCTATTTTGGGCTTTACATATGGCAAATACCGAGCCTACCAACTTCCAAGTCTTCATATTTTTAACGCACACATTCAAAATCAAGTTCAGTACACTTTTAAGAGGTGAAAAATGAAAATCTAATCATTATTTATCCTCGGAACTCAAAATTTTATTATGAATAAACTTCAAACTCGTAAGAGTATGTTTTGGTGCTTAGATTGCTTTGTATTTGATAAGATTATATACAATACAAATGTTCAATGTTAAGTACCAAACATGAAAGCGGGACTTAAAATTTTGAGTGACTGCAAGAATGTACAAGAATCCATTAAAATCTGAGTTGAGGGCCCACATAAACTGATGACAAAATGGTTTCAGTTAAAATCAAGAAATTCTTTATAAATGAGGCAAATATAAGTTAAAATTAATCCATATACTTCAAGAATGAGGGTTCCAGGGAACAGGGCGGAGGTAAAGGGGGAGGGGGAGCAATGAAGTCATGAGATTTGATTTCAAGTAACGATTACTCAATTTCTCTTTTTCTTTCAAATTAGCGATAATAATACTCATTTCATTAATAATACAGCAAATTAGCAATGAAGCCTATATAATGTGGTCATGTATATACTCTTTGTTACCTTCCAACTGAACTCAAACTTTATTGTACTTGTACTTCTGCCCAAGATTAAATCTAGTAATTCTACTGCTAAATCCTTCCAGTACAAGCGCTCTCACAGCCTCGACCCCTTGTTCCATGGCAGCATCCACCTGCACATACAGCCGATAAAAGTTGGACCTTTCAGCACGCCCAATTGATCTAAACTGACCACACCAGCTACCCAGGATATGATTATATAAGTGGTGTTCCTAAAGGATTAGAAATCTCTATATCTTCACTTCCCTTGCATTACAAGTACTCACTTTAAAATATTCTAGGCTCATGCCTTCTAAAGGATTAAAGACCTTGATTTCATTTCCTTCCTTTACAAGTGCCTTAAATAATCCTGGCTCATACCTATAATGGAATTGGAAACTTCCATGTAGAAGAAAGTTCGATGAAAAATTAGTGACCCAAATCAGGCGTGTGGATATAGGTGTGTGCCTCTTTGGTGTACTAGAGAATGACCGACGTAAACTAACTAAACAGTCAAAATGATCCACTAGAACCATTTTTTCAATGTTCTCTGTAAGCTAAATTTAAAACACGGTACCTGTTCTCTCTCTATGGCACTGAATTTCTGAAGAAGATAAGCCTTCATGTCCATGGCACCAGGTGGATTCCCAATGCCTGCAATATTAGATGTATTTAAGCTTGGGTTTGATATTAAGAAATATAATACTACAACCAGGTAAGGCAATTAAGGAACAGACCTATGCAAAAACGTGGAAATTCACGTCGACCTTCTAAGTGCTCCATGACACTCTTCACTCTGTGATTCCAAAGAATGAAGGAAAAAAAGGAGGTTCATTAACAATTCTATGTTTTTCACATGAGTTTCTCTTACATCGTGCAGATAAGTATTGAGAAAAATTGGAATATGTATGATGGCTAGAACTTGGACAACACCACTCAAAATTAATGCAAGGGAAATACGCTATCATAAATTATTCTACCAATGTTTAGGAGTAATATTATATAGCACCACTGGTATTAAAACCAATCTTTGTTGCATTAAATGATAAGTTAAATTAAATGATAATGCTGTGTAGCATTATTCTTTAGATGAAAGCATAACAAGAACAAGGACTGACTAGAAAGAAACTGGTAGAAGCAAAAATGTGGCTCATAAACAGTCCTAAAAAGGTCTGCACAAGCATATCTGTTTTATAACAAAAGTTTAACCTCAATCCAAGTCATTTGGGTTCCAATACAAATTTATCCGTGCAGACATTATTTTTCTTCTCTTTTGCACAAAAAGAAAAGCTAGAACGAATTATAAATACTTTCAACGTAAAAATTATATGTAAACGATGAACAAAAAGAACTCCAAAAGAAAGTCATCTTAATAAGCACATTTTGCCAGTTGGCTCACCTATCATAATGGCACTCAATATTCTTTTTTCTTTTTATCACATAGCTTATTTCGATGTCAAAATGTCAGAAAGCAAGGATTGGATTGTTAGCTGCATTTACTATTTACAGGAATAAGAGGATTTTATTCACTTTGACAAATATACCCACCGAACATGAAGAAATATCAAGTAGTCATCTTAAACTTGGTAATAAGTACTGTAAAGAATGCGGACCACAATTTTGGGGGAGGGGGAACTACAAATTTTTAAATGAGTTCAAAGAATGCAAATTTTTTCCTCCTGTAGCCATTACACAGCTTCTGTACTGGGAGGACACAAGCACTCACACACATTTATAAGATTGAAATTGTGGTTGGTTATCTGTCCTCTACGTGCACTAAAAACATGAAAAAAGTTCATAATAAGATAGGAGAAACTTAGAAACACATCATATTCCCTACATCAATTAACGGGCTAGCATCGTGTAATTCAAAAATTGAATAGCATTTTCAGTCCATCATCAGGCTAAGTAATACCCGTTGTGATGGCCATGTCCTCCTTTAGGCTGAAGCCTCAAAACACCATTTGGTAGGCTCATCTCATCATATACCTGCAAGGACCATTTCAGAAGTCATATATATATATATTCACATAAACAGTATTGTTTGAATACTGAAAAGTGATTATTTTAAGGTATTTTCATCGCTCAAAAAATTATATTAAAAGGTAAATGGTAATTTTGGAACTAAAAACTATTGCTGACCAGGAGGATGTGACGCAAAGGTACTTGATAATATGCAGCAAGTGGCCCAACCTGGAAATATGTAGAAGAGACCGATGATATCATTTACAGTTAATTTTTGGCCAAGGAAGCTTATACGTGTCATCGAAGAGGACCACTGTACACACAGTGTACTAAGAGATAACCATTGAGAACGAAGAAGATACATATATCACATGGTTTGCAGTGTTTATGACGCCTAGTAATATTTGATTATCCAATAGAACATTATAAGGAATTATAAACTGCTCCCACAAAGCAAGTAATGCATGGCATGTAGAAAGCATAATTTAATTCACGATCTCAAGAAATCTCCGAAAGAGCAAACATTCATGTCAACTGCAGTGATCACTCATGTTTGTTTCATTATAAAAAGAGAAGCTTATTATTCGAAAATCACCATACCTCAAATTTATTACTAAGCCTCCATTTGATTTTTATTATTGTAGAATGAGAATGAAAAATATAGTTGTTATTGGGTCACACACAGGAGATAGAAATTCAAAATTGATAACTTGATGTGATGGATAACGATCATATTTTTCATTTTTATAGATGAAAAATGAGAAA
>CAIGRF010066685.1:4519-30055 GCA_903798235.1 Fraxinus ornus
TGGAATAGTATTCTGGCTTCTCAGCATATAGATTGGGTGTTGCCTAGACGGATGGAGGATGTGCTGCGGGCTTGGAGGAGAAAATTCCGAGACAAGGATAGCAAGCTAGTTTGGAATCTTATCCCGGGATGCATTGTTTGGTGTGTATGGAGGGAAAGGAACAACCGATGCTTTGACGATCAAATACGTACCACAGAACAACTTAGAGAATTATTTTTTCTGACTTTGTATACTTGGTTTAATGCAGCGACTAGGAATCCTATAGAGGGGCTGCCTAACTTTATATCTTTTCTTTCTTGTGTAAAATGATAATACACTCCCTGTGTATTCTCTTTGATTAATGAAATTTTCTGATTATTTATCAAAAAAAAAAAAAATGAGAAACATATCTTCTCCAATGCATGGAAGACAGTATTTAATTTTTTCCAGATTCTTCTGTCAAAAAAAAATCTACTCAAATCATTCTCAAAAAATTAAGGCAAGAGGTATGGACGCGATGCAAGCAATAAAAATCAGGTCATGCAAGGACATTAAATTACCATTGGAGAGAACCCTCACAGAGGCACCAGAGCTCTCCTGAATTGACTTGATCACAGAACCTTGTTTTCCTATTAAACTTGTGGCTTGTGCCGATGCCACAATTAATCGAATCAAACAAAATGCAGCTCCAGCTGCATCAGGGACTTCACCATCAGGTAATCCATGAAGACTCTTAAATATTCTTATTGCGGCATCGATGGCAGGAGGCAACATTGCCTCTGGTTCTTCCTTCCCAGATATTAAAACCTACGATATTGCAAGTTGGAAATCATGTATCAGTCAGTTAAAAATGAAAAACAAATCAAAAAATTAATGTCCAACTTGCAGACAAGCATAAAATAGATCAATGAAGTAGCAAAAAAAGCCCAAAAAGCTAAAGCCAGTAATAAAATGAAAAGAAAAGGCATGACAAATGGACGAACAACTTAGTCTCCATGAGGCTTAGTCTAGAGGTGTGAGTCTTCTAACTTGAGACATATGGCCTTTAAAGAATAAGCTTTGAAGTGTTTTATGGCGCCTCAAGGCGGAACTAAAGGCGGAAGCCTCAAAAAGTTTTTTTAAAAGGCGGTTAGGGTATGGGTATTGCTGGCAGTAATCAGACACTTAGATTCAAATCCTATTTGATTGGTGTGAAACCTCTACAAAGGCAGTTGGGAGTCAAATCCCATCTTTCCCACCTGGACAATGTGGGAGGTCATGTGCCTATGATGTCTACGATGTGATATTTTAGAGCTTCACTTGTGAGATGTCCAGATGAGACCAAGTGTCAAGCTTCCGAGAGACTTCAAATTCATTCCCTTGCATATAAATATTCACAACTGGTGACATTCGAAGGTATTTCTCACCCTATCCAAACTTTGCTCCTGCATTTTTTCTCCTTTGCATTTCTTCCACACCAAATTAGTTGTCCGTCTATTGTCTTGAGCATCGAAGATAGTATGATTGCGGCCTTTCCACCATTGTTTGAAGAAGCCTCGGTCTGCACGCCCCTAACTTGAGTCTCAAGTGTGCAGGTAATGTACACGTGGAGGGGAGGGGAGATCTATTAACGCGCTGAGTCCCAACCAGACGCGGAGGACAAGTTTATTAGTAAAAAACTAGAAATCTGAACATACGAGTCATTCGAACCTGTATGAAGAATCAAGAAACCTAAAACTCCTAGAAATTAAAAATGAAATCATCACATCATCTAATTTATGAATTGAAAACAATTAAAAAAAACAAAAACAAAAAAAACTAGCAATTGAATCATATATGTGCACATATCCATGCATATAAATTAATAAGAACGGGGAGAATGTTAATTACAATGCGATCGGGAGAGGTAACAGGTCCATCAAGAACGCGAACCCTAGCACGGGTCTCCTCAACAAGCTTCTTGATTAAATCTCCCTTGCGCCCAATTATGCCGCCCACTTTTAGTACTGGCACAACTATCCGGAACACGCTGCACCCCGGCCACCCCGGCCACTTAGCCTTCATGTCCTGTAATTCCTTCTCTTTTTCATCGACCACTGGAGCTCCGGCTTCCGTTGGTTCAGCCACAGCTGGAGCCTCTGTTATTGCATCAGGCGAGGCAGCGGCGGGCTCGGCTTGAAAGCTTACAGCTAATTCTGTTTGTGTCTCCGTATCCGTGACGGCGGCATCGGTGGTTGTCGTTGGTTGAGCTGAAGCCATTGTTTTGTGTTTTGTGTGAAGGTGCGACCGTGAGAAAGGATGGAAGTATCAACTAAGGGGTGTGAGGGTTTCAAATTTTAATGATAAATAAATTAATAGCTAAACATTATTTTTGACAGGGATAATTGCAGTAAAAGTTACAAACCTTTGAAACATTAGCACATTTTTTTCAAATCTTTCATTTGTTGTAGCCGTTCCTAAACTTTTCAACCGCTATAGATGAGGCCTTTTGGGACGATTTCCTTCCAAAATGTCGTCAGTTGACCACCAAAATAAATAAATAATCATTTTCTACCAAAAAAAAGGAGGGCAAAATAATAACTTATGGCGTATTTGAACCACATTATTTTGAAAGAATGTATTCTGAAATAGTAGATTCATGGAGAATATGTGATTGAAAAAGAATGAAAAGTTATTGATTTGATGAAAAATATTATTTTATTAAAGAATGTGTATTTAAAAATAAGTAGAAGAATGAAAATGAAAAACTTAATGAGTGCTAAACATGGGCTTAATGTTTTTCTCATAAAATAATTAAAATAGTTAATTCAAAAATAAAATAAAATAGGAAAAATATCTTCTTCTCTCTCACCCACACTCCCAACCACCACCCCCAACCCTCAACCAAAACCAGAAATCGCCTTAGCCATCGACCACCACCACCATCATCAACCACCGCCGTCGCCGTCGCCATCGATCACCACCAGCAGATAGCCATAGCCGCAAAGAAGGTAGTGGTGGTCAATGGCGGCGGTGAGTGTTTATATTCTCAGTGGGTGTTATGAATATTAAATCAAAGAAGAAGATATGAAGATAAGCTTACATAGATTCTTTTTATTACGGATACATCTCATCTTTATCAATTTTAGTCTACTATCGACTTTCGCACCTTTCTGCGTCTACAATGACATAACTGCTCGAAAATGGTGAGATACAAGTCACCAAGTTTTTCTTTATCCTTGATGAATAGAATTTAACAAAGATGTAGTCAATAGAATGTTTTTTTCCTGCAAGAAAGGAAAAGGCTATTGGCTTCTTCCCTTGTTAGTGACCCTATTCTTGGGACCTTCTCTCTATCTTCTCCTATGGTCTTCACTTTCAGCAGCTCCAGTTTCACAAAGCCCAGCAGTATTGGATGACAAATGATGTACATTTTTCTTGTTATGGTGCACGTCAAGAATCACATTTGGTTTTGGTTGAGGGATTGAGGATG
Source organism: Fraxinus ornus (assembly GCA_903798235.1). Taxonomy (NCBI): domain Eukaryota; kingdom Viridiplantae; phylum Streptophyta; class Magnoliopsida; order Lamiales; family Oleaceae; genus Fraxinus; species Fraxinus ornus. The sequence continues at coordinate 7,950 of CAIGRF010066685.1, forward strand.
GTGGTTAGGAGTGAGGCTGCAGCTAAGGATGAGGGAAAGAAGATATTTTTCCATTTTTATTTAAATTTTTTAATTATTTTATGGGAAAAACATTAACCCTTGTTTAAGTCACATTATTTTTTTCATTCTCATTCCTCTACTCATTTTCAAATATACATTTTTCAATAAAAAAAATATTTTTCATCACATCAATAATTTTTCCTTCTTTTTTAACCACATATTTCCCATTATTTCAATCAAAAAATGCATTTTTTTTCATTTTAATGTATATCAAAAGGGGCTAAGTTACCATTTTATCCTCCCTTATTTTGGTAGAAAGTGGTCAATTTTTTAGTTTAGTGGTCAACTGACGACATTTTAGATGAAAATCATCCAAAATGGTCTCTTACAACGGTTGGAAATGTTAAGAATGAAGGCAACAACAAATGAAAGTTTTGGGGAAAGTGTGCTAGCGTTTCAAAGGTGAGGGTCTTTTGCTGCAATTATCCATTTTTCATAATTACACTACATTTTATTAATTGCATAAAAGAAATATAATCTTTGCACATTATAATATATTTATATCTCAGTTTTTTCTCTTCATATTATTATTCTAAAGTTAAATAAATTACTCATGATCTTGATTTTTCTCCAAAAACATTTTAAAATAAAGCGAAAATGCTTGTTTGCATATTATATTTATGAATAAGCAAATTAAATAATAATGTAAAATGTGATTAAATCTTTGACTTTTATGTTAAAGCACGTTAATAATATTTTTGGACGATTTTTTAACAACGAAATATTAAAAATAAAAATGTCATGAAATAAAAAAGGAAGTTAAAGATATAAGTATGATGATGAATAAAGATTAATGATCTTTAGAGTGTATTTGATTGATTTTATTTTCTCATGAAAAATATTATTTATCTACCCAAATTTCTATTTTAGGTATTTGATTGACAATTTTTTTCATGAAATTTTTTTTCTGATGCGAACACACGTAGCAATTGAAGTCAGAAACCCACGACAGATTAGATCAAACTTAAGAAAGTCAAGAATCAACGTTTAAAAGAAAGTTCGACTTGATAAATTATTGAATCAAAGAACTAGGACAATTGCAACAATATCTTGACACCATCATCACAAAATTTATGAACATTACTTGAATTGTTGAACGCCACAAGAATTTAATTCTTGATAAGATCGGAATTAATTTGATGAAGAAAGCAACATACCTTGCACTAATATCTCTCAAATTATGTGTTTTTTTTTTACAATGAATTGAATGAGTTCTATTTATATGGAACTTATAAAACCTAATTAGAAACGGAATTAAGCCTTAAAAGATATCATACAAGATTTTTAACAAAAATAAAATTCTAGACGAAATTTGAAAAATAGGTATCCAGAATTGCACTATGCAGCTGCATACACTTCTCTCGTGTGATCGCATAAACCAGTTGATAGCCTTCAATTGAGTTTCGGTAAGGGGCTATGCGATTCATGCTTAGTTACCCTATGCGGTCACATAGGTCTTCACTTCAGCTCCCTCATTCGCTGCTTGAACCAAATTGATCCATCTTATTTTACCCTCTATGTGCAATATGAAACTTGTCATTTTGCTTGTTATAGTCAATGTTTCATCTACCGTAACTTGAACAAGTAATCTCATAACTTCTTTAACCTTCTTTGCTCGTGACCTAGTATTGGTCATTCTTGCACGATCATCAGATCATTGCCCTCGCTAATTCTCATACCATGGATCTCATCATTGCCTCCCTCTTCAAAAGAATTCATCATCGAACCTCCAACTGCATCAAATAAGGAAAGGTCAAAAACATTGAAAGTAACAAAAATGTTATACTCACCTGGAAGGTCCAACTTATAGGCATTGTCATTGATCTTTTCAAGCACTTGGAATGGTCCATTGTCTCTCGATTGCAACTTTGACTTCCTTCGAGCCGAAAGACGCTCATTTCTCATATGTACTCAAACCCAATTTCCTAGTTCAAATGTAACGTGCTTTCGTCATTTATTTGCTTGAGAAGCATAATACTCATTTTTCCTCTCAATCTAGCACCGTACCTTCTCATGAAGGGATCTTACCAACTCGACATTCCTCTTTCCATCTAAATTACCTCTCTTATCAATAGATAAAAGAATTAAATTCAAATGTATTAGTGTATTAAAATCATTAACAATTTCAAATTGTGTATATAAGAAGTAATAAAATATGTAGTTCTATTATATGCAAATTCTATGAATGGCAAGCAATCTTCCCAACTCTTCAACTTCTTATTGATTAGTGCGCAATAGTTGTATCATATCCTCATAACAGCCTCAGTTTTCTCATCCATTTGTGGGTGACAAGTTATAGAAAATAATAGTTTAGTTCCTAACTTACCCCATAAAATCTTCCAAAAATGACTAAGGAACTTAACATCTCTATCTGATACAATACTCCTAGATACCCCATATAAGCGCACTACTTCCTTAAAAAATAAATCTGCAAATTAGTGACAGCATCAGTTTTATAACATGGAATGAAATGAGTAATCTTACTAAGGGCGTGTTCAGTCGTGCTTAAAATTTAATTAAAATTGGAAATATGGCTATTATTGGGTCCACTCGTCTAATAAAAATCAACAATAACGGCTAATTTTTCAATTTTAATCCGATTTTAATATCTACCGAACATGCCATAAATCTATCTATCACCACAAATATGGAATATCTTCCTTTCTCAGTCCTGAATAAATCCAACATAAAGTTCATAGACACATCAACCCAATGCTCACTAAGAACGGGTAATGGCATATACATACCTTGAGGTAAAACTTTAGACTTAGACTTTTTACAAGTGATGCATCTGTTACAAATCCAATCAACATCAACCTTCATCTTAGGCCAATAGAAATGTTCATTTAACATATCCAAAGTCTTCTTAATTCGAAAGTGATCCATTAAACCTCCACTATGTTCTTCACGTTCTAACAATTATCTTATTGAATATCGAGGTACACATAATTTATTCTCCCAAAACAAGTATCTATTATGCCTAAAGAATCTATCTACAACACATTTGTCACATGATTCATATATATTAGAAAAGTCCGGGTCATTAATATACATGTCCTTCACATATTTGAATCCTAAAAATTCAGCACCTAAAAAAGTAAGAAGTACACACCTCCTTGACAATGCATCTGTCAGCACATTTTCTTTACCTTGTTTGTACCGAATAACATATAGAAATGTTTCGATGAACTCCATCCACCTTGTCAGGCTCTTGTCTAGTTTACCTTGACTCTTTAGATGCTTCAAGGGCTCATGATCGGTGTGAATTATGAACTTCTTTGGCCATAGGTAGTGTTGTCATGTCTCCAAAATTCGAACAAGTGCATAAACTCATTGTCATATGTAAGATAGTTAAGAGATGTTCCACTTAATTTTTCATTAAAGTAAGCTATTGACCTTCATTCATGCATTAAGATAACTCCAGTACATATTCCTGAGGCATCACATTCAATTTTAAAAGTATTGTTAAAGTTAGGTAATGATAAAATCGTTGCGGTACACAACATATCCTTAATAGTATTAAAAACATATTCTTGTTCAACGCCCCAGTGAAATCCTTCACGTTTCTTTACAATCTCCATGAGTCCTGTCACAAGTATGCTAATTTTTTAACAAAATCCCTATAAAAGCTAACTAAACCTTGAAAACTTCTTACCTCAGTTATATTTTTAGGTGTTAGCCACTCCTTGATATCTTTGATTTTCTCACAATCTACTTCAATACCCTTTGCATTTATAACATAACAAAGAAATACAACTTTTTCCATGCAAAATGTACACTTTTGTCTTAAGACCACAAGCACGCATCTTAAATGTCGTATATGCTCATTTAAATCCTTACTTTATACCAAGATATCATTGAAGTAAATTACTACGAATTTACATGTATATGCTCACAATACATGCTTCATTAATCTCATAAACATGTTAGGTACATTAGTAAGTCCAAATGATATTACTAACCGCTCATATAAATCATACTTAGTTTTAAAATCAATTTTTCATTCATTCCATTCTCTCATCCTAATTTGATGATATCCACTTTTAAGATCTATTTTACTAAGCATACATGATCTATGTAATTCATCTAACATATCATGTAACATAGGTATAAGGTGACGATATTTTACCGTTATGTTGTTGATTGCCCAACAGTCTGCGCACGTCCTCCGAATTCCATCTTTCTTCGACACAAGTAGCACAGCATGGCACATGGATCCATACTTTCTCTCACATACCATTTGCTCATCAATTCTTTTACTTGCCTTTGAAGTTCCATGGTCTTCTCAGGATTACTCTGATAAGCCGGTATGTTTAAAATGACAGCTCCAGGTACAAAGTCAATTTGATACTCAATGTCTTGAATTGGTGATAGCCCACTAGGCATGTCCTCCGAAAACAAGTCTTCGAATTCCTATAACAAAGAAATGGCCAAACTAGGGAGGGCCATTTTAGATTCCTCAACGTTGAGGAATGATTTTTTATAAACCAACAAGATCATAAGTCGGTTCTTAGCTACTGCCATCTTCAACTCACTCATTTTTTGTAAAGAAATTCACTTTCGACTTTTCTCTCCTCTCATAAGACATTTTCTCTTTACTCTCTTGTGGCTCTAGTCTTTTTTCTTCGCAATTAGTCACCTCACTTTTTTCTCTCTTACTTTCCTGTTGTTAAAGATCAGTTTTACTCTCCTTTTCTCTCAATCTTTTTTCCATCACTTTTCAATTTGAGCTAATCTTCATAAACTTGTGCTAGTGTTGACGACGCAAGGGCAATAAATTTCCCAACTTTAGTAAAGTTGTACCTATTTTTGTACCCATCATGCATCACCTTCCTATAATATTGCAATGACCTCCCCAAAAAAATATGTTCGGTATGCATAGGAACTATATCCCACATCAGTTCATCATGATACCTGACACGACCCGTCCCAGATCACCCTAATGAACCTGAAACGTGACGTGCGCCGATGGTAGATGCTGACTAGATGCCAGATCCACCACCAAGGCTGAAATGAGTTACTGCAAAATATACGCAAGAATCAAATATTAATGAAACATATAGTGCGATGGGCCCAAAATAATGGTAACATCAAAATCAAGATGTTGAATGGAACGGTTAGAACACTTGTCCAGGTTTGACATGTTCTAGGTATAAACAGAAATCTCTTTGAGTGCTCTTGATTCGAAAAGGTACAGGTATACCAGTGGAGGTGGAGTTCTGAAAGTTAGCAAGGGTGCCCGAGTTATGTTAATAGGGCGAAAAAACTCTCGGTTATATGTGTTGGAAGGTTTGGCAATTACGGAGGAAGCAATTGCAACTTATAGTTTGGTAAGCGGTAACTCGGGTAGAGTTGGTTGTGATCAGGTTGTTCGTGGTGATTTGGACAATAATATTGGAAATCTTTCTAGTAGCTCAGGCAGAGTTGGTTGTGATTTTGTTGATCGTGTTGCTCATGGTGATTTGAGCAGGTTTGATAACTCAGGTGGAGTTGGGGATGCTTGTGGTGGTTCAAGCAGGTTTATTGACTCAACTGGAGCTGGAACCGAACAGGATAATTCAAGCAAGGATGGCATGCAAGGTAATTCTACTGGTATGCAGGGCTTGGATGTAGTTCACAGTTGTTGAGTATGCCCGGAAGGGGCATGGCGTGCCCGGCAGAGGCATGGGGTGTCCAGTTGGGACAAGGTGGAAGTGACGATTTAATTCCTTATTATGGAATTTGTGTCAAGGTGGCGTTCTATTAGGTTTTGTGACAAAAATTCTATGTGATTTAGAAGTTTGTTGCATGAAGGAAGCTTGTTTAATCTTAGTTTAGAAGTCTTGGTTGATTGGATCCCATGTGATTTGGTATATGATTAATTGGAGAAAGTCTAAAGTATTTGGGCTTGTAGAGTCCTAAGTTGTGAAGATCAAACTTCAATGATAATTAGGTGTTTGACTTGAAGGAGGACTCTTGGATGGCTAAAACCTTGTTTTGGAACATCAAACCCGAAAGATGGGCGCTACAACACCAAGTAGTGGTGCCGCAGTGCCAAGAAGACAATTTTGGGCAGCAATACTGGCGCTGTGGCACCAGCAGGAGACATCGCGGCGCCGAGTCCCCTGCTGGGGAAAATCAGCCGGGCGCCGCAGCGCCTAGCTTGGGCTCCGCGGCGCCCCATTATCATAATTTTACGCGGTCTCCTATTTTTATTCGGACTTTGCGACTTCTTTTTCATCTTGGACTCCACAACTTTCAGATTTGACTTTTATGAATACTCTACAAGGTATAGGCACTTTAAGAAGAAAATAAAAAGGAAAGACTTAAGAGAGATTATAACAATTAGATCTTTGTGTGTACATTAGAAACAAGAGAGAATTGTTTAGATTAGATTGAGAGGATCAAAATCTTGTGAGACAATTGATTGTTTGTTGGTATAATAAATTCTCCTCTTCCACAATTTACTTGTTTGTTGTATGATCTATTAAATTTCATATTGTCCATATTTTTCGTCTTTAATTATTTTGTCGGTTTCTCAACAAGTGATATGAAAACTTTCTTGCTATCAAGATTAGTTCATAACAGAGTGCATTTAATCTACCTTACACTTCTAAACTTCTGAGCCTCTTGTACCTATACAAAACATTAATAAGTAAGTACCTGTTCAAAATCATTAAACCTTATATTGGAACTGAACTAACTTTGAGTCAATGTTCGCCAAACTTGAGTTACTATTGAATTTTCTCAAGGGCAATATTTTTTTTTCCATATATGCGGGATTACACTGTGAATGGATCTTTTCCAAGTTTACCAATCCTTTTGCCATTGCATCCATGATAAAATGTAGCTTAATATAACATGTTTTGTATGTTCATGGAAAAGAGGGTTCTTAGATAAATGGATTTCAGATTAGGTAACACAATACACAGTGACAATATCTTCGAGATATCCTAAACTCTTTCAACATCCCTCTTGACACGACCCGTCCCAGATCATCCTAATGGACTTGAAACGTGACGTGCGCCGATGGTAGATGCTGACTAGATGCCAGATTCACTACCAAGGCTGAATATGAGTTACTACAAAATTTGCGTAAGAATCAAATATTAATGAAAAATATAGTGCGATTGGCCCAGAATAAATATTTTGTGCTCTACCAAAATGCATCATATCGTGTGGTTATAACTCTAAAACCATTAGGCTCCTCAAGCTATCAAAATTCAATACCACCTGTACGGAAAATTTTGGGAAAATATATGAGCTAATGGCCCAGTGAGTAGAGAAGTTCGAAAATAATTGTACATTTCCCTTTACACATATTTATCATCATTAAGTTTACATCATTTAACAGTCCACAGTATCACAATATATAATAATAATAATCAAAAAGTGTGACATCTCATAACACTAAAAAATATCATCTAATAGTCATGACATAATCATCAACTCAAATCTATATCATCATCTCGTCCCATCATATGTAATCAACTAGAAATGTACCCTCTGATTGAAATTTATAATCCATCCATCGGGCTAGATACTTTCGCCACGGCCCTTAGGCCCCTCCGTGAACGAAAGTGGGTCTCAAGATCTCTCATAATCAATACTAGAACACGACCAAGGTCACTCGATGAACTATATGTACACGGTCAAACCCCTTCATCCACAATCAAAACCCCTCAGTGTAGTATAGAACACGGCCAATGCCACTCCGTGAACTAGAAGAAGTATATCACCATGAGTACTTTTCTGGTCGATCTCAATACCATATATATCACACATTTCAATTCACAAATACTCCATATACAATCTTTGAAATTCCACATATATCATAATGAGAGAATATTTCCACATTAATCACGTAATTGGACAAACAATTCACGTAATTGCATAAAATATATAATAATATAATCAAGTTTTTCCACTCACAGAAACAAGCTACAGACTATGACGTTCGGTTAGCTTTTCCAATATCTTCATCACCACCTGAGATATCATACCAGATAACCAATTTAAACACTGTCAAATCAAGGAGCCTTTAATATCTAATGCTATAATACTTGAACCAAATTTCTTGATCCTTGAATAAATTTCTCTTTAATTAATTGGAGCTAATTTAACTTTCTAGTCCCTTTACTAATAACGAATTCATCAACATAACCTTTATCCCAATCATAAGAATAATTATCCATCTCAATCTAGTGAAAACTAGCAATCCATTTAATTTACATCTTGTTCCATAAAATCATTATTTCAAGTGATGACTTCCATTTGAGCCATGTTCAACTAATTCAATTTCCATTGGCATTTCTGCTAATCAATGCACAATTACACATATTGATCCAGTCAATTCGATTTATGCACTATCTCTTTTCCATTCCCACAACTTCTACTCCATATGGCTTATTTTCACCTCCAACACTATTCAATTAACATAGTTTAGTCCATAATAATAAAACATCAAATTTACTTTCTATACTTCCATTTTGGCTGACTCTATAACATAGTTGAACAATTAAAATAAAAGTAGGACAAGTAATTATCATATCAATCGTAAATAATTGATATCACTTCTAACCCCCATCTTTATTTATAAAAACCAACCCATGGGAATTAGTAATTAAATTAGATATTCTTAACAATAAACAAACAATTCTACCAATTTCTACTACAAAGTTATTTATTTCTTACCTCTTTGGTTCCAGGTTCTTACCTTAATATAAATGGAAACTAAAGAATTAATAAACTCGAGCTCCAATTTATTCTCATATCTCGTCAATCTGAAAAATTTAACCACAAATTAAAACCTTAAAAATTTAAGGTAATATTNGGGTAAATGGGTTATATAATTGCCACTTGTAATCCACTCACCCACAATTGCAAAGGAAGTACCTTTCCTACATTTAAACTTAACATTTAGTCCATAAACTTCCATGGATATAAAATCTACCCATGATACTTTTAATAATATATAAGTAAACCCCCAAAATTAATTTTCATCCATCTTAAACCTTCAAATATTGTCAATTTGTAAAATAACCTCAATAAAATAATTTATTCCATTTAAGTCCTTATTTGACTAAGACTTTGACAAGTCAACATTTAACTTTTGACTAAACAGTATGAATTGTAACAATACCTCCCAATTGAAAAACTCACCAACACTCGCGTATTCACCTTAATCTCTCCACATTCATTCAACCATTGCAATTTGTAATGTATATGATATTTTAGCATAGTTAATTTCAATTTCTCAACAAGTGTAATGCTAGCCTCATTGGTACAACTACCCCCGTTAATAATCATACTACATACCTTGTTGACGTAACATCTCGTATGAAATATGTTCTCACTTTATTGATCTAAGTTATCCATTTTGATTTGAGCACTAAGGGCTCGTCGTGTAACTAACAGATCTCCTACTACATACTTTACTTTCTCACCATCACTAGCATCTTCTAATTCTAGCATATCATCATATTCACCCTCATTACGACTCACCACTTCTCCATTGTCGCGCAAGATCATCATCCTTTTGTTTGGACAATGAAAAACATGTGTCCCGATCCTAAACATGAAGAACTTAATATCTCGATTCCAGGATTGGGAATCCACTTTGAGTGTAGCTTTGCTAACAACCTCCTCTCTTTCCTTTGATATCTCAATTTTACCTTTTGACACAGTCCCATCATATTTATTTTTATCCCACTTCGGTTTCCAAGAATATTTAGAATCCGATGGGTATCTAGGTACTTTATTCCTCTTCAACGTCTCTCCACCTTCATAGCTACAAGTAGCATGTCATCCAACTCCCCATAATGTTGTAGTTCTACCACATTAGCTATCTCCCTATTCAAACCATTCAAAAATCGAGTCATGGTGGCCTCATGATCATCCTCAACATTCGCTATAATCATGGCAATCTCCATCTCCTCGTGATAATCCTCCACACTCTTAGATCCTTGATAAAGGTTTTGTATTTTTTTTTTATAAAGATCCCTATATAATGATTAGGAACGAACATCTTCCTCACGATAGCCTTCAATTTTCCTTATGCTTCAATATGCCTCTCATGATTCCTCCTCCTAAATATTGTTATTTGATCCCACCAAATGATAGCATAGTCAGTAAACTCAACGATAGTAATTTTTCCTTCTTCTCCTCCAAATAGTTATGGCAATCAAATATAAGCTCTATCTTCTTTTCCTACTCCAAATATGTCTTCGGTTCGCTTCTTTCTTCGAATGAAAGAATTGTCATTTTAATATTGCACATATTTCTATCAACCTTATCTCCAACATAATCTCTAGCCCTCCTATCATACATATATTTGGGGATGACAAAATAGCTTGTCGGCTCGGGTATGACCGGAAAAAAGCCAGAGCCAGGCTGGCTAGTGGCTAGATGGGACCAAACCCCATTTTGGGGCGTCGGCTAGAGCCAGGTCGGGCCATGTGGCTCGATAGGTCGATCTGTGAGCTTAAAAAGAAAAACTTATCTGTCACTTCTTTTTTTCCTTTTAATTTTAGGTGTAGTTTTTTTATATGTTAATATTTAGTTATTATTTATAATATGTATAAATTGTACAAATTTTAAATTCTTTAAAAAAATTAAATTTGTCACAAATTTGAAAAAAACGAGTCGAAAGCTAGGGTTGAGCTTAAATTTTTTGGCCGAGCTTTTGCTTGGCTCGACTCGACTCGAGCCAAAAAGCCAAAAAAAACTTCGAATTTTTTTACTTGTGCCGAGTCTGAGCAAAAAGTTTTGGCTCGCAGTTCAACTTTGCTCGGCTCGACTCGTTGACACCCATACCTATCTCCTATATTCCTCATCCTACCCATTTTGGCCTTCACCAATGCATTATCATCAATCACACTACTCGCTTCATTTTCACCACCAATATCTGCTCTACGATCCTGCCTACCTTACCTCCTTGTGTTAGGAACTTCTCTAGGTGTTCCTTATGCAAATTAGCAAGCAATGTGTTTTACCTCTCCATCCACACTTGTTGCATATCCATTCTATCTCCCATATCACCAAACAACATTTCAAATCGTCGTATCATCTACTCTATCATGATGACTTGACTATTCTTCTCGCTTGAAGTAGAGTCGTCTCTATCAGACATCCTAAATCTAGATTAATATTTACCTCACGTGTGTACACTCGTGTATCACTCAATTTGCACTCAGTGCTTTCTTGCAAGTGTTTCAAAGAATTAATTCAATCTCAATCAAAATCTCAACCATTGTAGAGTTCAAACAAAGCATTGAATAAAGAAAGTGATCTAGAATGATTCAAGAAAGCAAGGATTTGAACTTTGAATGAAACGCTAAGGATAAATTCAAAAAAGTATCTCTTGAATTCGGACTTGACACTTTTTTTAAGAGCGCGAGAATTCAACAAATGGGCCAAAAAATTGAAAATGAATTGATTTGAACACTAATTTAGCGTACAAATGACTTTTGAATTTTTTTCGATACTTTAATTGGATTAAATAACTCAAAAGATGAAGAATACGAAGAACGAAGGTAAGGACTCAAACAAAAATAATCATGGAATTAAATGATATAACCTTGATATTTGGAGCTAAGTTCTGATACGAACTAACGTGAACTCACGTAGTAATTGAAGCTATGAAACCTATGCAGATTAGATCAAACCCAAGAAAGACAGAATCAACATTTGAAAGAAAGCTCAACCTAATAAATTATTGAATCAAAGAACCAGGACAATTGCAACAAATATCTTGACCATGTGATCACTAAATTTGTAGATCTTACTTGAATTGTTGAACACCACATTAATTTAATTGTTGATAAGTTCGGAATTAATTTGATGAAGAACGAGAAGAAATCAATATGCTTTGCAATAATATATCTCCGATTGTGTTTTTTTTTTTTTCTTTTTTATACAATGAATGGAATGAGTCCTATTTATGGAACTCATAAAAGCTAATTAAAAATGTAATTAATCCTTAAAAGATATCAAAAAGATACCATATAAGAGTTTTAACAAAAATAGAATTTTATACGAAATTTGGAAAATGCGGCGCATAGACTTCCCTCATGTAGTCACGTAAACCAGTTGATAGCCTCCAATTGAGTTTCGGTAAAAGCTATATGGCCGCATGCTTAGTTATCCTATGCGGTTCCATAGATTTTCACTTCAGCTCCCTCATTCGTTGCTCGAACCAAGTTGATCTATCTTGTTCTATCCTCCATGTCCAATATGAAACGTGTCATTTTGTTTGTTGTAGTCGATGTTTCATCCACTATAACTTGAACAAGTAATCATATAGCTTCTTTGACTTTCTTTGCTCATGACTTAGTCATTGGTCCTCCTCCACGATCAACTTTTGGTCATATGACCATATTTTTCTCAAAAATAAGGAAAAAAATTTATTCAGAGAGTCTTACTTTTTTGTTTTTTTAGGTAAATCGCTCTTTCTCTTTTCCATCTATCTCCTCTCTCTCTTGACTTGGAGTTCCATCTTAAAAAATCAATCTTATTAAGAAGAGTAACACAATCCTTTATAAGTTGATATATATTTTCATCTTTATTCGAGATAAGATTTATCCATCAACATGCTCCCGCAAGATGGTAGTTTGTTGGAGCATATCAATCATGAAATTCTCATTTTTTGAGTTTTAATCGGTGGCTAGTTTGAGAAATCTTAAAATTTGTATGCTCATTTTTTAAGTTTTAATTTGATCGAATCGCTCGTTGGAGTTTAATGAGCTCTGATATCATATTAAGATTTCGGATTCCGTCTTAAAAAGTCAACTTTCTTAAAATGAGTTACTCAATCCTTTATAAATTAGTTTATATTTTCATCTTTATTCGATGTCAAATTTATCCCTTAACATCTCATCTACCCATCAATAAAAAATGGAGAAGTATAATATTTTCTAAATTAAGAATTAAATCAATCAAAAACATTGAATTAATAATTTTCATACAAATTAGTTCCTTTCTTTTCATGCAAATTTCATGTTCACAATCAAACCACTCTTATTGGGATTAAAATGTGGTGCATTTACAAAATGATGTTGTGGGGACCGCCCTAAATTAATACTTATGTTCATGAACAGAAATTACATCTGGGTCCCTCATTTATGAGATAAAAGAGTAAATTTATGAGGTGTAGACTAAGTGGGTTCTCGACTTTTAATTTACACTAAATGAGTCATTAACATTTCCTTTTTTATAGCAATGAATCCCTATTGGACCACTTTCATTCATTTAAACGTTAAAAGGTCAATTTATTTAAAAAATTGTTAGTCTTGTTCTGAATTAAATGAAAAATAAAACACTAAAGCGAAAATAAAACTTAAATGTGGTAAGAAAGAGATAAAATAAATAAATAATTGTCAAAGAATGGAGAAACAACTCGAGAATAAGGAGAAAAATTTAATGTGCGACTATCACGTGACATTCTAACATTTAAATAGACTAAATCATTTATGAGAGAGTTACCATGGTACATTTGAGAATTTACTTGATTTATTTTATTTACTAAATTTTAACATTTTGCCCTCTTGCTTTCGATATTATTAAAATAGACCCCTTCACAAAGAAAAAGAAAAAATCGCACTAGACCCCACAGATTTGGAGGTTTCAAATCCAATTTTCACAACATTTCTTCAAAATATATCTTAATCTTTCGAAATATCTTACAATTCATATTCTTACCTTGTTAAGAATAGAATCACGTGACACGGTGAAAGTACTACGATAAACAAAATTTTAATTCATTTCGGGTGCCTTCCTATATTCATGAGAGACTTCAATTCCAAGCACATAGTAAAAGTGGATAGACAAAAATTTCAAGTTAAAACGGTAATTTGTCTTCAACACGAGAAATTTTCACAGCTCAAGAATAATCAAATTAACTACAACAATCCTAACATAAAAATTGAATCTTCAACTGCTTGTTTATCAGCAAGTTCCCTCTACTGTAATAATCACACCACCACCAGTAAAAACTTCAACACCAAAACGAGATCGAAAGGGGAAAAAACACGAGAAAACTGTACACCAGTTAACACTTGACAGATTAGCCTTACTGTTCCTGCCACCTTTTTTATATGCTTCTGATAAAATTTTCTTTCAAAATAGCTGAACCAACTGCTAAACCGGTATGACATCAATCTTCGAAGTGTCCTCACATCTTAATACAATGCCTTCGAGACTGGCCGGAAGAATGCATTTAATCCACTGACATCCAGTTGAAAATGGTTCTGGTGGAGGAACAATCATCAGAACATTATCGTTCCGCTGCACGACTCCCATCACGCTGACGGTGCTACCTTCTTTGACGTACCTAAATGAAAAATGATCATCAACTATATTGTTCCGTTGGAAACTAAATTTAAATAAATCAACATGTACCCTCTTAACAGTTTGAGCTTTTAGATGATACAATTCAAGGTCGTTTCAGAACAAGCAACGATCACGAGTTCAAGCTTAGCCACCATCCTTTATGAAAATTAATAAATTATACACGTTTCAAGCCTTTGGCGAAAATTGAATTAGGTCTGTACGTGATGGATGGTGTTGAGAACTAAGTCATGCTCAGCTCCGCATATTCTTGTTGAAAGGGGAATTGACTGGGTGGTAGAGTCATGGAAACGCTTCTTTCTTTCATATTTTGGAACAAATAAAAGTGTATCCTCTCTAATAGCTTAAGTTAAACACATTCTTGTCATGCTCCCCATACGAGAGCTCAATAAGCTGACAAGTTCTCGTCACTTTTGCCTCTTTCACTCCCAACGATAATTATTCTTTCACCTCAGACTATCAAGTAACAACGAAAAAACAACAACAATAAGCATCATTAAGGAAATAAAACAATCTTACCCTTCTTTCAATCTCATTACACGATCATCGCTTGAAAGGTTCCTTTCTCCCAGCCATCTGATGAACTCAGGAGACATATCCTTATTTGTTGGATTGATGTCAACGACGACAGATTCATCAACATAAGGAGTTATTCTTGCACCATAGCCAGTTTTAACCAATGCCCTCAAACCAGATTGGAAGTCGGAAATATAGAAATCAACTACATGCCTCTGCAATCCGATAAAGAATATTATTTTACTTGCTATAATATTACAGCCTTAGCTACTCCACTACATACGTGTGTATGTACGAGTATGCGCGTATGAGAGAGGGAAAAATAATCATTTAGTACCAATAATTTGTACTTAAATCTGTTAAAAATGATCCTATGTTACCACCAAAACCACAGTGGGAAAGAAGCAACTAGAAAGACAAATAGGAAAGAGAATACCATAGAAGACGGAAAATGAGCTGCTTTTGAAGGCAGGGAGGAGGGGTGTGCATGAAGGTATTTATGTTACCAAATTGAGACTCGCTTGAAGGTATATATGTTTCCAAATGTTGCCTCGCTTAAGGAATGCCACGGCTCACAAAAGGTCTTTCCTTCACCCAAACCCCACAATTCTCTCCAGCTAAACATGAAAGAGCAAATTTTTGGTGTATTTTCCTGGCTGTTTTTGGCGTTTTAGAATGGCTTCAGTTTGGAGTCAACTTCTCAGGCAATTTAAAATGTCATCAATCTGTGTAGCTCACTCTGTTTTCCAACAACTCTCAAGGAAATTTTGAAAGAAAAATGTGCAATGGATTACAGTTTTGGTGTACGAGAACATTTGGTTTTTGAGTTCCATTTCTTGTAAAAATATTCTCTGATACACCGCCTTTTTAATTCAGCTTTTAGTAAATTTGATGTACGAAATTATCTATTGATGTACGGAATTATCCTTATTATAAGAGATATATTTAGCAGAATGGATGCTTCAGAATCTCAGATTACTTTTTATTCTTCTCAACATTCTGAAGCTTTACCTGTCAGTATAGCCTGTCATATGAGTAAAATGTTTACTCCTTTCCCCTTTTAGCGGTAAGTAATTATAGAAATGTATTTGATTTTATATCAAATTAATTTCTAGACTTACTACTAACTTGGGAAACAACGTTAATTTCCAGAATCCTTAATGGCCATAATAGGAATCTTTTTACATTTAATGCAGGTGTTACTTGTTTTAAAAACAAGAAATCAAGCAGCATAAACATAATAAAAATATTTCTTACTCACCTCTAATGAACGAAGGCCCCACGTAAAGCGGCGATGTGTGGGGTTGGCAGCTTTCGAATCCCACCCCCTGTATTCATACAAACTCGTGGATGTATAAACACATCTAGGAACTTTCTGGAATGGCGATTCAAGAGGAACATTTCCACAGGTAACAACCTTCAAAGAATGCAACCCTTCTTAGTTAGGAGGCAGTATGTGGGCAATTTAGGCAGTACACAACACAGATTTAGATTCAATTTCAAGGAAAAAAATCCACCTTTTATGGAAAGGTATAATTTGAAGACAACAGTAGGAGCATGTTTGGCTAAGTAAGTTACTTTTCTATAAAGTTAAAACTTATTTTCTAGGAAAGTAAGTTTTGTTAGTAAAAATAAGTAACTTTCAAAATTATTTTTGGCAAAAAAGAAGCTTAAAAGTAACTTTTACCCATTTTTTTGGCCAAACATGCTGCTTGTCGAAGCATATATCCATTACTGATACACAGAACCAAGGACATTTCTATAGGCAGTTTGAGGCTAAAGAAGTACTTAAATAATACTGAAGAAATTATATCGTCACAATACCAACCACGATCGAAATGCATGTAAGTTTATTATTGTATAAAATATTCACAAAAAAAGGTTATTTTACTTATCTCCATAGCACAAATAATGGTGGTGAAAATATACAAGGCATGTTTATTCTATATGGGAAAGACGTACAAAGATTTATCTCTGCAGATGCAACTGGAGCCATGTATCATCCTAATCAACAATTCACCGTGCCGAACCTATAAACTCTTTCCTTATTGACCCTATTTTCTTCCAATCTCACTATATTTTACCCATCTTTACATGCACTTCTGGAGCAAAACGTTTTCTCATTCATTATTATCTATCATCAAAGGAATGTGTTTAGTCAGTTTCAATACTTAATAAAACCATGCTATTGTAAAAAATCCAAGCTAATTACGCATCATCTCTCTGATGAAACTACAAAACTGACCTATCTTTTAATATTATATACCATGTGAAGCCCAGAGATTGCTAGAACTCGAATAACTAAAATATTCAAGAAATAAGACCTCAACTAGACTCCAAGAAATTCATAAATTGATTTTACAACTCCAAACATGTTTCCTTTAAAAGCTCCAAAACATTGAAACTAGTGTTTGGATTATGCAAATAAAAAGAGTTCCTGAATATGTTTGGAATTTCATCAGAGGTACATAATGCAACATGAATGTAAATTGCAAAATTTCTATATTAATTGGCCTTCTTTTTGTGGGCCTGGGGGGAGAGGGTAATTAACGAGGATATGAAGATTAATAAATCAGCATATTAAACATACCCCAGAAACTTTGACAAACTGGCCTTCTTTTGCAGTTCTTAACTGAGTATCTGGATAATCAGCTATGAAACCAGTAATAGCTCTTCGCCCCCAACAAGTATTCCAGGTAAATACAGTAGCCACAACAGCAAAAAGTATAACAACAACAACGAGAAGAATGGGATTGTGAACAGCCCCAAGGATAAAACCGCCCGCAATAAATCCCATCACAAAGAGTAGAATGATGGACCAAAGAATTAGCTTCGGGAAGCTTTTATGGAAAGAATATTCATCATCCTGGCTAAGGTGAGTAACAGCTGGGTTATTGACTATAGAAGCACTGTATAACTTCATGGATCCAGTCGACTCTAAAGGACCAGATGCTTTTCGAGGAGCCCCTGATGAATTTAGAGGACCTGAAGTAATAGGTCCAGATGTAATGAGGCCTGTGGTTGGAAGAACAGGAGTAAGAGGGCCAGAATTTTGGCGGGAGGTGGCAGTTGGTCCTCCACCTTGAGGCCCGGATGACTTTTTCAGCGGCTCTCCATGCTTATTAAGCGGACCGGAATTTGTTTTCTTTAAAGAAGCTGATCCAGAAACACCACCAGAAGAACCAGAACCTACCCGATTCACAGAATTTAGTTGGCCCGAGTGAGAAGCAGAGCCACCAAAAGACCCCGTTCTTGAAGGAGCATTGTTAATGGGACCCGATTTTCTTGACTTGGAGCCATCCATTGGGATATCAAACATTTTACCGAGTTCTCCAGATTTTTTTATATCGCCACCAGTGTATGGCATGGAAACAGAGCTCATAGTGGGAGTCTTCTCTTTTGGCTGCTCAGGCCGGCCTGAGACATAAAGGCCATTACTCAGCTGATGAGATGGGAATCGCGAACCCATATGGCTAATTCAATTCTCGCAGAAGACAAATGACACAATGTAGTGAACAGATATCCCACAACTTCCACAATGTTTGAGCAATCAAAATTTGATCACAGTCTCAGAGCTCAGTCTAACGGCACTTCCAATGAATGATTATACCTATAAAAGTGAAACAAAAAACGCAACTGCTTAGTTAGCAGTATAGGTTCCTAAAATACCTATAAATTTCTAGGTATTCCTCAAATCAATCAAAGCTACCGAAAGAGAAGTCGTATAATTAGGTATTATTCTAGATTTATCAAATTATACAAAACGGATAAAGTGCAAAATTGAAAGAGAACTCTCACATAATCCAAAACGCAACAAATAAAAGGAGATAAAAACAAGTACAGAACAAAAAAAAAAAAAATATACTTCAGATTTTTATCTAGAACAAGGCATCACTCTCATATCATCCTAAATGACAATTACTAGCCTGAATGAACCAAAATCCACAAATTATGAGAAAGAAATACCACACGTAGAACAGATCTGGAAACAAGTCAATCAAACCCAATCATATATATTATATATAAACCCAGAGACAACTTTGATATTAAAAAAATAATAATAATAAGTAAAGGACTTTGTAGAGCCATTATCAGCAAAACTCATGTTACAAATCATAATAGACATGTATTTTCAGACCTCGCATTCTGAAGAATTATCAAGCAGCCAGAACTTTACAGATCCAAGTAGAGTATAGAAAGCAAATATACCCAGTAACGCATAAATCACAAGGGGAAATCAGAGAACCCAACGCAAATATTTATGTACAGAGAAAAAAAAAATCTATTTTTGGAGAATCCCTAAAATTACGATCCAGAACCAAAATTTACCAAAAGTAAGACGCTGCCATATCTTGAAATCAAGACCCCTGAGTGGAAATCAAGTAAGCGAAAGAACCCACATTTTTCATTTTGACAAAGAGCAAATAAAATGAGAGAGATCACAAAATCCAAGCCTAAAAGTCAATGAACAAGAAGAAAAATGCATCTTTCTGTTAGTATGTACCTAAACCGAAGAATGAGGTGAGAATGTGAAGAAATTGAGACATGAAGGATCGAAGTTTTGGATTTGGGATTGTTTAATGCGTTTACGAGAAAAAAAAATTTGGTGCAGAATATATATATTTGTTAAATATTATGAGTGACTGAGAACAGGAAAGGGAAAAAGTGTGAAACTGAAAACACACACTTCAGCTTCCTCCTTTCTGCTCTCGTATCAGTTGTTTTCTACTTCTTCAACAGTTCAAATGGTAACTTTGACCTTTGTTGACCAGGAATATCCATTTTTGCCATAATTTTCAAGAAAATTAAGCTTCCTTTTATTTTTTTTAGAACTCATTTTTACTTACACATTATCTCATAAAATAATGTCACGTTTAAATTCAAAAAATTTCCTTATCTTTTAACCACACACTACCCAAAAAATCATTATACATTTCTTCTAAAATCTCATTTTAATGGAGTTCAAACAAGAAAAAGCGATGGCAGGTATGATTTGGTTCGATTCGGTGGAGATTTGTTCCTTCATCATGTTCGATTGAGTTCAATTTTGATAAGACCATTGTCCAACTAATTTATCTAATTGAGAGATTAAAAATAGTTTAAGAGCTGAATTAAATTTCATATTTATGCATACTGAGAACACCAAGATTATCTAATTTTTCTTTTAAAATCCAAATCAACTATATTTTAACAAATTACGTTGAACCAATTAATTCGATCCGATTCTGATCCAAGTAGTTTCAAGAAAAAGAATGCATGTTCCAATTGAAAACATTATGCTATTTTTTTATGTTTTCTTATTTTTTCGATAAATAACGAGTGTATTTTAGTAATTAAATATATTGTACCATTGATAGAAGCAATTTCTCTCCCTTTTTTTTTTTTTTTGGCACAAATGGTGGAATAATTTTATTATCGTAACAAATGTGAGACAATTACGTAAGCAAATCAAGTGTTGGAGACAACTTTTGAACTTTACTTTAATCCATTCTTGATTTGACAGTCCACTTAATCCATTACTTATTATGGATAATTGAGATGGCTAAATCATAAAGATCAAAGACTATTTTGCAATCATGGTAGGGTATCTAAGAGAATAGACATTTAACCAAACCCACATTTTTTCCCCCACTAAAAACGACTTTTTTTTGACAAATTCATGTTGTCAATTTTTTATGTGTATTCAATCGATCATCCCTCCTTTCTATCGATTCCTTTGTTGGCCTAGTAACACGGCAACCATGCCTTAATAGGATAAAGATAGTTAAGTTTTAACCCTTTTGGGGGTAGTCGAGTTGGTGGAACGGGTGAACGCGAAGATCGAAAGTCACGAGTTCGAATCTCCTGTCAACACTTTTTCGGTCGAGCCCGTCGCACCGGACTTGTCTAGTGCGGTTTATCTCTCATGTGTGGTTTGCGGGCTACTGCACATGGAGCGAGATTTATCTAGTGCATACTAACGGATAGCGACTGTGGGTTCCTACGTGAACAAAAAAAAAAGATAGTTAAGTTTTAAAATAATGTTATTCAGCATCACTAAGGTTACAACCTCAATCTATATAGTGTTAATGTGGGATTAAATGATAGACACTTTTCATTTAACCTATCATTTAGAATCATCTAGACTGGAGTTGTAACCCCAGTGATGATGAATAACATTATTCTAAGTTTTATGTTCCAGTTGTATAATTATTTCTTATGCATGTCGCAATATTGGTGTTCACCCCATTAATATATAGCGACTTCCAAGTGATAGTTGTCGATTTATTTACTTTTCTTTAAAAGAAAAAAGAATTTTCCCCCCTTAATATTAGCTGAGTTATGATTAAATACTAAACTAGTTTGTAAAGTCGTATAATAAGAATTTCGGTACTTATTTAAGATATTATTCTAAACTCGTTATCGAAACTTTTAGATCAAATGATTTTTAACAATTTTAATTGTAATTGTAATATTATAAAAGACAAATCAAACTATTTTTAAATATGATATTACGATTAAAAAAATACAATATTAATTGTAACATTATATAACATAAACTTAACAAAATATGCTATTTATGAACATTTAAGAAAAGATAGTATATAAATTGTAAGTTCTAGAATATATTATGCGAAGTATAATTGCATTCTATATACAAGATATTTTGCGAAAATTGTTTCTCGTGGAGTTTTATATCGTTTGGATATTAGTTGGCAAGAAATTACGTAGGGATCGAAAATGTTTAATCTCACAAGTATTATTCGACGTCGAACTGTTGAATCGAGGAATTTAAACATCTTAACTAAATAAAAAGGGAAAATTATAAACACCATTATAGATAATTTCAGCAACAAACAACATACTAAATTTTCATAGATATATCATCTATGTTTGTGTCGAAAGATCCAAAATTACGCCAAAATGTAAGAATAATATCATTGTCTAGAAGTGTTTCTCGCTTAAAGAAATTAAATAGTGCCTCATGTTCTGTATGCGTGGTACTATACGAAACCTGAATTGATAAGAGAGGCGTCGTCTTTCACCAGCATCGCCAAAAATTTGAAATAATAAAAAATAGAATAAAATTGATCTTCAAATGGATCTGAATTTTGAGGAAATTACATACGTCCAGGTGTTTAAAGTTTACAATTCAAAAGTCAGGGACCAAACTTTTTTTTTTCAAAATTCAGGTGATATAAAACCCTAACCCTAATTTTTCAATC